>JARLTB010000018.1:9277500-9377500 GCA_030141615.1 Unio pictorum | reverse complement strand
TATTCCAGCATCAAATCTTAATTTAATCGATGCTGCAAAAAAATTAAAAATTAAAAACTTCAAAGTAATTCAATGCGAGACCAGTTACCGTCCAGACCAAACAGCTCTTAAACCGTTATCATTAATCTCGATACTTCCACCGGACATGAAACTCACTTGACCGCATACGCGATTGATCCACGTGGACTTATCGTTTTGGATTCGTATGGTTTAGCTCCGCTTAAAGAATTTATCGAGTATGTAATGTTCATAAAACACCGGTTTGGTATTCAACATTACCAACACAGACAATAACTGACCCACCAATATGCGGCCAAGAAGTAATTACTGTACTGAATGCTGTATCAAAATCAACCAAACCACCCCCATGAAGCTGTACAAGAGGACACGTGTAGTCACCTTTTAAAGAGATCTTAAAGTATACTAGTAGATATTTAAGGAAGCTATCTCTCTCTCTCTCTCTCTCTCTCTCTCTCTCTCTCTCTCTCTCTCTCTCTCTCTCTCTCTCTCTCTCTCTCTGACGGAATATCAAAAATGAGAGTGTGGAAAAAACCATTAACGACGAATTATCCGAATTATTAAATCTTGCAAATATGGATCCCAACGATATAGTTATATTTCATGATAACCAAAATTAAAAACTAGTAATCTTTCATTAAATGATATTATCGTTAGAATTAATGGAGCACCTTAAAACGCCATAGCAGTGATTGATAATGACAGAAATTAATCCCAGTGTTACTATGTCAACTGTATCGGACAATTTATGTGCCCGGCTACAAAAATCCGGTGATACAATGACAGGCAAACTCAACATGAACGATAATAAAATATACGTACTTGGAGATCCAGTATCCGACAAGGATGCGACAACAACAACAACAACAACAACAACAACAACAACAACAAATTATGCAGATGTTAACTACAGCACAGTAGACAGCAAACAATCAAAGATGTGAACCAAGTATGATGTTCATTTAAGTGCGTTTTCTAAAATTTATGAAATCACAAATAATTTCTTTGGTACTCCGTCGAATATTGTCATGAAACTTTCTGATATCAAGACGAGCATTGACACGATTAAACGAACACAGGATAATATTGCTAGTGTTTTTCCTATCTATCGCTGAAAGGCTTGATAGGAATAAAATACCACATAAACAAAATATCAATACCGTGTACTTGACAGAGCAGGGATCTTTCACCTGGATACATCAGAATAACAGTTCAAATTACTGCATCTGTCCGGGGTATATACAGAGTAACGGTAATTTCACCGTTACAATTTAATGTATCATAAAGTACATCTACTGACGTTAATATTGTAAGTACAATAATAGAAACTGGATCCACTGAAACATTTAGAATAGCCCCTAGCAGTGGTAATTTAGCTTAAGCGTCAATCACATGGTATGTAGAAATTGTAATTAATTTATGCTCATAATATAATGAACGTGCAACAGTATAGATACAATCAAGTGCGTGAATTACAAACTAAACTAAAATACCCATTGACATGTACACGTTAAAAGCAAAAATATATCGCATGCGTATAGTCATTGTTGATATACTCGTGTATTCGGTTTCAGCAGTTTTTGCTAGAACTGGTGTATTGCTACCAACGGTAACAATGACATCACCAGCAATTGTAACAATTTGTGTTTCAGCGGCAACAATAATCGCTGGTGTTCTTAATATAGTTGCAATAGAAATAGCCAGGATAAACCACACGAGTATATAATTAAGTTACATACCGCGGCTACTGTATAATCCCCATTATTCTTGCTGATATCATCAATTTACGACGCGGCAATGACGTTTGATTTAGAAAATAATGATAATAATAATGTCTCAAGAACTACTGCAACATATCATTGCTAATACAACCCCACCAAAGACAACAATGATCTCAATAACTTCCCCGAACCCTGAATTCAGCGTACACTTTACAACTGCAATTCTCGTAATAGAAATCGTACTTGCTCAATTACGAGCATACTACAGTTGGTCAAAATCATTTGGGGGTCAACAGTCAATTAATTCACTGCCATTTGCAACAAAGAATAAACCAAAGGTTCATATCAAATCGAAGATATCAATGATGAAGTTTAGCGTAGAATTAAATCAATTACAGGAAAAGAAACCAAAACAGCTATAACAGTCCATGAACCAACATTATCAGTCGCGATTGAAATAAATTCGAAGGATTATGCCGCTGATATTTATCAGTCATCGGTTAGATATGTTTTAGTATGGCCCGAAGGTGCCCCCGAGGCAGCAACACCAATACGAGCACCAAAACGGTCTGATTTTACTTCGGACAAACAATCATATTAAGAAATTACCCCACCACCCAAAACACATTTACTGTTTTTTTTTTTTAATTTTGAACTGAAGGAGTCAGTAGAGCGTTAGGTATTAACCTAAATCAAACTATTAGATATCTTGAAATCATTAATGAGGATATTATATATTAGATATCTTGAAATCATTAATGAGGATATTAGATATTAGATATCTTGAAATCATTAATGAGGATATTAGATATTAGATATCTTGAAATCATTAATGAGGATATTAGATATTAGATATCTTGAAATCATTAATCAGGATATTAGATATTAGATATCTTGAAATCATTAATCAGGATATTAGATATTAGATATCTTGAAATCATTAATGAGGATATTAGATATTAGATATCTTGAAATCATTAATCAGGATATTAGATATTAGATATCTTGAAATCATTAATCAGGAGAATCTTAAAAACAACGAGATAAACTATAGCTAGGTTTCACTGAATATCTATTTGATATAGCAAGCTGACGTAATGGAATCGTTAAACAAAATTGAAATATTAAATCAGCTCGTATCCGACATGGAGTGTATTAACCAGCGAGCAGTTCAGACAATAATTGATCATACTAACGACATAGATCGCAAAAGAAAATTGTAAATGCATATTCGATAACAGAAGCTGATCTACCGAAGTTTTAAATTTCCCGGTTATAACCCAGGCATACTAAAGAAATTCACCAATGATATCATCCATGATATCTTTCCTAAAATACTCGCTGCTTGGAGAAAAAGACTACCGCAAGCAACTGTTCTCAGATACAATAATGATCTATACGGTGGTGGTAGACATATATCTTCGGAAATCGTAAATATAACATCTGTGATCGAAGTCAATCTTGTATGTGATGCAATTGATGGAATGTGTGAGACAAACACAGAAATATCAAATCAGGCTCAGCAGGGATATATTCTCTAAACATTCACCCATCACGTATCCCCAGGATGTTTGATTTATAAGTACCAATTAATCCGGTATATATCTGATGTCGTAATCCACTACTGACAAGACTAAATTCAAAATTTACAAACCAAAGCAGGAACTTAATTGATTTATCAGGAGAAAGTCTACAACTGAATCTTTGCTTAAAATCTTAATGACATTTCGCCGCGGGTCAAGATCATTATGTGACTGGCGAAACTACCGAAAAAGAAGAAAAAAATTATATATATATATATATATATATATATATATATATATATATATATATATATATATATATATATATATATATATACACACGATACCACCACACCATCAGATGTGAAAGAAACGGACCCTCACTTTACAAACGAACACAGATCTTTTTTGATCTCAGTCGCGCTTTTGCTTTCTACGCTCGGTTACTACTTTAACTTTGCATAATCCTTGTTAGATGTCCTAGACGTACATTGATAGTTCATCTTATTTCGTATTCATTACATAGTTCTAATCTATTTTTTTTTCGTTAATAAATTTATATTCTGATTTATTCGCGGATTTAAGGTCTCGTAAGAATTCGAAATCAGAAAGAATTGTTTCAGGTTTTAGTTCACCCGATACTTGTATTCCTTCAATTTTTAAATTTGTAATAGCAGAAATAATAGTAATAATATTTTCATAATTCATTATATAATAAATATATCTTTAAATTAACCAAAAAATAAACAGCAGCATGATGAGCGGTTTTATCTCATGGAATGATCCGTCACACAAGGTATGTCTTATGACCCTACATTCTTTTAATGCTGTATGGGGTATCTTTCTCTAGGACCCGTCACACAAGGTTTTTGACTCTACATTCTTTGAATGCTGTATGTGCCATCCTTGATCACTAGAGATTGAGAGCTCATCATGCTACTGTTTACTTTTTGGGGCCACTCCAGCGACTCTTCTAAACATTTCAATTTCACATACTCCCCCCCCAAAAAAAAAAAATCAACCCCGGGAGAGTGTATAATGGCACCCTCCACTTGGTGACATGGTGGGATAGTGTGGTTTTCTGTTGAATTTCGATGATTCAGGCTGGAGCCAAAACTGGCTAGATGCTAAAAAAGTTGACTAATACTTGGAAATCAAGAAGAAAGGTTTGCGATTCGTCTACGTTTTTTTAAAAAACTTAATTAACAAGGAATACACATCCAGTAACTTAATTAACAAGGAATACACATCCTGTAACTTAATTAAGAAGGAATGCACATCCTGTAACAAAAAATGGGAATGATCAGTATGATTGTGGTCATTATAAATTCACCAGTCTATCTCTTCAGTTATATATATTCAATCCGATTTTTTTTCTAAAATCGTTTCGAACAAGCGGATTTATATACACATTCTGCTACACGTTGAATCGAGGGTATACATATATAACAAATATTTGCAGGCTTCATTCATCAATTGAAATATTTTTTTCTTCACCAGTATCAATATTTATAGATTTGATAGGTTTCCTTGTAACTGTTTTACATATACCTGCAAGACCACGTGCAGGATTCTCACTTTGTGTGATAGCCTGAAGGTTACTTAAGGAGTTGATTTTAGGATCTGCGTCAATGTGGTCAATTACAAGAACATCCTGTATTTTTCTTGACACATTTATATAATAATATTATTTGTTTAAATCATTATTTGTCTAGATTGTTACTTGAGAATCTAGATAAGTTATCTTCTACATTTTTATAGACATGTCACTGTCTATATTTCTTTATATCACAACACCGTTTGATCTCTCTATCTTTTAATGCCACATTGCAAACACAATTGTGTTTTTCCCCTACCTCGTATATACATATCGTAAAGAATCTTTTCATGATATGATGAGAAATCTTGCGGTGAAATTTTCAGCAGAGAATATGGAGCAATTACTCGCAAATTCGTTTACAGGTCCGTCACTTGCAGCTCCCTTTGCCCGAGAAAATAATTCTTGAAAGCCAGCACGATTTAATCACTTCTTGAGGTTGTACAAGTAAGTTGCTGTGAATACAGACACGGTGGATTGTGGTATACTAAATACGATTATAAAAATGTTTTCTCGGTTGATATGGTCGCGTATTATTCGGGAAGTTTACTAGGCTACGGAGAATATTCTGGATATTTTAAAAGATTTGGACACTCCCGTCCGGACCTGACTAGAGAGTATCGATAAACGGACCACTACCAGATTTTAATCTATCCGGATTCGCTCGTATTATATCATTCGAGTTTGTTAAGTGTCTTCATCCGATCTGTTACATTTTTGGTTTGGTCGACATTTCTCTGAGAAACGCTTGGCTCCAATAGTTTTATTATGATATATGATTGATTGTGAAATACTGATATCGCTGATTGTAAGTGAGGCAATTATATCATTCACGGGCAGACTGATTTTTGGTTACCAGACGATGATTGTAAAACTACAAAAGATCTCGGTAGAAGATTAATCGGTAAATTTACTCAAGATAGTGCATATGATCATAAACGACATTATGCACGATTAATTTAAGATGATGCTGAATACAATTTTATCATCGCAGATGCATGAAATATATATATATATATATATATATATATATATATATATATATATATATATATATATATATATATATATATATATATATATATATATATATATATATATATTTGTAAGTCGAGAAAATGCTTATTTGTCTAACGGAACACAGTTGGGTGCTATTGTTGGCGATACCGATGATATATAACCTCAGTATATACATAAAAGATCATCTATGATTGCTTATGTTTCTATAAACTTGCCATCGATGATAAATAGATTTTCTGATATCGCAGTGAGAATTGCAACGAATTCATTTTATATCGAAATAAATATACAGAAGTAGTGACTCGTTTTAAAAACTCTGATGCACCGTGGGTATCGTGGACAAAAAAGAAGAAGAACTATTATACGATTATCCTAAATCCGCAGATGCTGAAGTCGAAGATACTTATCGTAGCAATCAGATAAAAGAATTAACGTCTGCGCCATTTGTGTCCGATCCATTATCCTGACATTAGACTATTTATCTAAATGAACCAGAAAGATGCGGGATAAAAACTTGTGTTATTGAATTATTCAGACAGAGTTCGGATTTAATTGTCATAACTACTACACACAGACTTGCACTAGAAATGAAAAAGTAAGGTGTGCAATCATTTACTTATCACAGCTTCCTTTGGTGATCGAATGGGTGAGAATTATATACCCGGAAAATTAATTTGTGATGAAATATGCACAGTGTCGTTGGATATATTAAAAATGTTTTTTGATTGACTATTGTTAATGATAATGTATGGCGATCACGGTCAACCACCACTATTTGTTGGATTGTCTCCGCATGATTGGTTAAAGGATTTTATTGATTATTACGAATAGTTAACTGATGATCATAGAGCGCTTGATCCATAATTGAGTTTAAGAAATTAATCAGACTACAACCAAATGAAATTCAGTACTAAATAACGCGCGAAATAATTTAAGAAACTTCCATAAAAGAATTTTGGGATAAATGGAGACCAAAATGATTTGATATTGGCAAGATGAAAGATTGTTTGTGATAAACTTCAACATTAATTACTTCACTTACAGAAAGAAAACTTTTCAGAATTGCCTATACCGTTATGTTATAGACCAGCTGATACACGAGAACAAAATATTGAAGTTGAAATTCCAGGACAGACTGAGAAACATAATCTCGTATTAAATGATATTGTTATTGTTCCTAACCAGTGCTATCGAGGATGCGTTAAAAGACAAATCTCCCTGGACGCTAGGATAAGCACTGACAATCCACTCATCTCAAGGATTAACTATTTCTGATACAATTGCTTGGATTATTGATAGTATCGAGTGGTCAAATTTTGTCTATGTTGCAGTATCACGAGTTAGAAGAATATTTCAGCTGTATATGGTTATTGTAAATTGTACTGGCACCAGCAGCGAAATTGTTAACTATGATATAGTAAGAAAAAGACTCTCTAGTTATAAACAAAATTTTTTTTTAAAAAATCGCGACTTTGATATTGAAGCTGAATTTATGATGAGGCTGAAACATGTAATCGTGGTGGCAATTGTGTATCCTAGGGTATTAATTGCAATTGTTCACGTGTAAATCTACGCTGAGGAGCAGTTGAATCTAATCTATAGATTGCAGGTCTGGCGTATATCTTACCACGTTAGAAATTTTCTGTCATGTAATACACCAAATAGGATCAGTCGCTCTTTTTCTCCCACCTTCAAGTTCACTAGGTTGATATAAATATCTGACAGTAACATTACCTAATACTGGTTGTTTTTTTTAAAATCATGTCGTTGTACGGGTATATATTTTTGTGATAGGATCAATGAGTTTCATGGAAGTTGTTCGAGTAATTTCATTTTTTTTATGCATTTATCACACTCGGTAATCGTTCAACCCATTCTCAAGACCCTGTATTCTGAATTATGTCCCTCGCATATTGATATCCAAATAACCACTCAGCAAGTGTTCGATTAAATCGTTCAACAACTGCTCGATCGTGATCAATTGCAATATGTCCTCGTCGTATTGGTACATTATGTTGGTTCATCAGCGATGATACTATACCCTGACATTTTTTACCAGGATCAACCTGTGATTATTGTGGCCCTGGTAGCCCACCTCGCTGATAAATTCGTTCAAAAGCAGAAGTTACTTCTGCTGCTGTCTTTGTTGATAATGATTCTGCCTCGTTGTATCTGCTTGCAACATCAATTACAGTCAATGCGTATTTATATGTCATTTGACGTCTTCGTATTTTGACAGTATCATGTGGTTAAAATAAAATAACCGCCTGATGAACCTCATTGACGAACCTAATGGATTTATTAATAATCTAATTGTTTATGATGATGTGATGCTGTACAAACAATGAAATTCAGCCAGAATATTTTCGCGAGGTAGACATACAGCACAGATATTATTCATGGTACTCAACGACACACACAAATTCCGAGATAACTGTAATATTCTAGCTGAATTTAATGGAGTTGATACCCATACATTTAGAAATATTCATCAAACTTGGTGTAGTGGAGACATGAAAATAATTAAATTTAAACATTTCTTTTCAAAAGCGCAAGCTACCCCACACGGATTTATAACTATAAATTTACACTATCCCAGAAAACGATATCCAGTCGGTCTTGATAAAATATTAGGTTGCAAAATTGATATAATTAATAGCAGCAGAGAGGGTGTGACCTCGAAGAAGTATTTATGTGGTAAACACACGCGCATAATAAAAATAAACACACTAATGACTGATAAAGTAACATAATTAACTAACCCATTTTAGAAAAACTCTGCTTTTCAGGCTTCTTGTCGGGTTTGTCTAAAACATGTGATTGGGTCGCTTTTGAAAATTGATGCAGTTTGTTCGATAGATTGTTTCTTTTCCTTGCTGTGTATCTGTGCTGGGTAATGCTGTTCTTGTTCATAATCGAACGTCAGTGGAATTATATTAACTGTGGATTACTTTATTCAGTTAGATGTTTCAGTCCCAAATAGAGTTTATTCAATTAACTCCTATATATTTATTGTTAGTGAGCTTATTCCTTGATATTTAGATATAATAAAAAGTAAGTAGTGGAGTTTTGGAATATGGGGTTATTTAATATGGTAATGTATATACTCAAACACTAAAAGGAGTAGATAGCAATGATTTTAGCTAGGCTTCAAACTTAAGATCACAAAATGAAATATCTCGTAGTGGTCCACAAGTTGATTGTTTTGTGTGATATATGAGGATTTCACCCAAGCATCAGCTAGTCTGAGTCCTATCGCCTGTTTAGTGGTCTAAGGTGTATATAAGTTCAAATTAAATGCGTTATGTGCTGAGTACAATGTTAAATAACAAAAAGTATGGTATCTAGCATTATCAAAGAGATGACTTAATTGTATCATATGAATTTAAGGAAAGTGGGTTAGTGATTGTTACAAAATGCCCGATATTGCTCATTTAGAACTCCATACTTTTTATTATAATCAGGGTGTCTTGTTTCACGCGCCGTAATACCACTGTAAATGTAATTTTCGTCGTATCGCCTGACGCTTTTATTGCTCGCGCAGCACGTGCAAGTTAATGTATTATTGCGCACTACTGTATATATATCGGGTAGAGATATTGAAGGGCACAGCCAATATAGAGGGAAGCTCTAAACAAATTCAGCTGTCGGGGTAGGTGCCATTGTAATTTAGTTAGAGCCAAAGAGTTGGCTCGCCGATTATGAGCAGCCGGATGGGCTTGTGAATACGATGACGTCTGATGTACCATTACTAGTATAACCCACCAATTCAGTGCCAACGTACGGGTACAGGTTCGGAGGGGAAAGTGACCGTGCCAGAGATGCTGTCGAGTTGACAGAGTAATTCTTTGTTGGCTGAAGCGAAAATCTGGCAACCATAATCTAACTTGGCTCGGAATAAGGATTTGTATATCATCAGCATAATTTGCTAAGCATCTCCCCATGTAGTGACTTTAATGTTGTCAAGTAATTTTAGGTCTTTTTGGCATTTTTTGGTAATTTGTTGGATGTGAGATTTCCAGATGAGTGTGTCATTCAGAAGCATCCCCAGAAAGTACGGTTGGGCCATGGACATCAGAAGCTGCTGCGATGTTGTTTATGCCCTAAAACTCCAGAAGCCTTATTGTCAAATTTAGGCCACCATTAAAACTGATCAAAGAATTTAAGTTTTTAAATTTTTGTTTAAAAACTACTATCTCGTTAGATTTTAGAATTTAGTGTACATAGTGTATTTGTTGTTTGATAAGTTTTCCAATAAGTGGGAAATGAATTACCCTGTATCGGTTTTTGTCATGCTTTTTTATTGTATCTGGTATAAAGTTTGATGACGGTGCCGAAATAATCAAGAGAGATTATACTTGGATAGAGATTTAATCGAATGTGGTCTTCAAAGCAAGGAAAACATTTGTTATATAACTAAATATGTAGTCTAGAGGTAGACTTAGTGAAGAATCTCAGTGAACAACATAGGCTTATTATGAGGAGTCCACACTGGTGTTGCTAATAAAAAAAATATAGCACCAGTTTTACATCTGTATCCGCATACAAAATTGTGAGTGGGGTATGTTTAGTGTTATTTATCCTCTCCTTTATCCCCCTGGTGTCCCAATCGGCCGTTTTTCTTGTCCTTGGTTGTCTGGCTAGTGTGCTGGTTTCATTGAGCCGTCAGTAGAAACTGCTGGTGTTTTTGCACATTTATAATTTGGAAACCTACTACTTAGTGTAATGTATTATTAATTTGGGTCCATATTGTTGCTGTCTAGTTATTTTTTTTTCTTTAGTTCCGTCTTGTTCTGGGGCCCTGATTAGGTAAAATGTTCTCACCTTTTGATGAAGTTGTTGATATCCCTGAGCACTTTTATGGTTTTATTGATTTTAGTGTAGTGATGGTAAGGGAAGAAAAGAGTCCTAATTGATAACTGATTTTGTTTGGTTAGAGGCTATAGTTTTTTTTATCTCATTATTAAAAGGTTTCTGTTGTGATCTTATTGTTTAGTTTGTGTCATTATTTATTAAATATTATGGTTGAAATTGGTAATAATATAAGTTTTTTTTTAAAATTTCTAAAATATTATAAACATGTACACCTTTACATGCATAAACACATCCATATATATATATATATATATATATATATATATATATATATATATATATATATATATATATATATATATATATATATATACACAGGCCGGCCGGCACTCACGCACGCACGCACGCACGCGCGCACACACACACACACACACACATACATACATACATACACACATTTATTTTTTTAAATAGTTTTTTTAAATTTTTGTTTTGTTTGTTTGTTGTTTTTTTTTAATAAAATAAGAAAAGGAGAAAAATTTTGTTTGCTTAAATTATATTTATAGAACTGTTTGGGTCTGCTTTCGAGCTAGCGGTTTTATTAACCTCTACGACTCCCTCAATTATGTTTATTTATTGTATTGTGTTATTTTTAATTTTTTTATTTTTTGTCAGTTGATTTTAGATAGATATGAGTGTTGATATAGGTATTGTCTAGATTTTTGTTATGTCTTCTAGCTAAAATTTGGGTGTGTGAAGGGGCAAATTTCTGACGATCTAACAAGAATACATTAGTTGAGACCAGATAACCATGAATTAGATTTCTTGAGAATGGACGCGAATCAATCTGCAAACTGCCATGATAGGAATGTCATTTCGAGGGAACAATTGAAAAGTCGCAGAAACTTTGTAATTATCAAACTACCAGGTCAAGCTGACCCCGATTTTGGCGCCGCTGAGGAAGGGGCCGAGTATTGTACTGAGTGGTTTCGCTAGTAAATGGGTGTGTATCACACACCAAATATCTTTGGTTTTAATATCGCCTCATCGAAAATTTAATCAGTCTAAGCTTTTCTGCAAGAAACGCCAATGTAGGTGCTCCGAAGAATTTGTAAGAACTTCCCTCGAAAAAACTGTTGTCCAAGGAATCCAACGGATTTCATTTGGTGGGATGTTGAATGCAAAGGTAGTGCGAGAATTCCATGTAATTTGTTGTAGCTACATATAATGCTTTGCTGAATTTATTTGTATTCGCATGAATTTGTTTATATTACATTCGTATAATAATGTGCTTTATAAAGAATACGGTGTTGAGTTTATGCATAGAAAGTCGTACATTAATCTTTAGATAAGTTTGACGAATTGTTTAATTTGTTGCCGTGTTTGCAAAAAAAAATAGGTTTAAGAATTGAATGCATTAGATTACTTAATATGATTACGAGAATCCGTGTGACTTCACCAAATTTAGAAAATTTAACGTATGATTAAGAGCGAGTGTGAAATGACGTAACTGATTGTAATGTATCTCATTTATTCGCTGTGTAACTTGCAGCTGGCTCAGAACTAATAGGTCTCGTGTGGTGTGTGTGTTAATGTGTGATGTTAATGTGTGACGAATAAGCCATTTTACTAACTATATTCATTATAGGACACGATGAGTCGATTGATAGTTTTAGCATCTGTTTAGCACCAATAGAAATATCTGATAATGAGCAGGGTTAATAAAATCTCCGTTATTATAAATATCAGGAAATTTAGGTTGACTCTATTTATATTTATTAAAAAGGGGAGAAAATAGCTCCTGAGAGTGCAATCCTGAGAGTGGAACCTGATACGTGTAATCTGAGAGTGGAATCTTATGACGTAATCCTGCTACGTATAAATACTGAGTGTCCTGGGACAGATTGTTGAGGGTGGAATTCGGAGATCCAGTTGTCTGAATAGCTCCAGTGGAAGTCGACCAAACCGAAGAAAAGGTTAAGCGGTGCACCAGTCAGAACAAAAGCCTCGGTTCCCGACAGGGTGTTTGATGTAACTGAGCCAATCATTCTTTGTAGTTGTTGAAGGAGAGCGCGTTGTCGGTGATATTTGTGGCATATGTTTAACACATGTTCCAATGTTTCGGATTCCTGGCAGTGTGTGGCATTTATCAGGTGTGGTTCCTGTATTAATGTATTTCATGAAACTGGCATTTAGTAGCGTTTTGCCTGTCCTGATTCAGTTGATGATTTTAATATCTGTGGCTGCCATGTCCTTTGGTATATGTTGTGTTCTAGGGACCTCTTTTTGTAGTAGGAACTACTAGAGCCATGTAGCACTGTTTAATCTTAGCATAATCTAAATATTTAATTACTCCTTGGGATAGGAAATGTGTCACTTTCTCAAGGCATTTATGTGTTCATATAACACTATTTAATTGGGCCGTCAGATCGGAGTTACTATTGAGCAACTATCGATCTGAATCGATGGATACGGTGAGTGGTAATTGACCCAGCACGCACTCACCCTTTGATCCCAGGCGACATCACTGCTGTTTGAGGCGTGCATTCAACATGTGGATTGTGGACGCGGAGACGTCCGATGGTGACAGAGGAGGAGAGGTGGCTCGTTTAGGGTTGTACTTGGTCGGTCAGTTGTGCATTCATACTCCAAGGTATCAGGTCTAAAGCTTTTCCCTATCAATTTGATAGATTCTGTGCTGTTAAAAATCTATAGAGAATATAACACCGTGTGGCAGCTAGAATTTGGCATTTTGCGGTTATTGGTCCGGCGGTCCTGATGGTCTTGGGTTTCAGACCACCTAATATCTCTTTAATGTTGGTTGTCTAGTTTCTAACTATGCAATTGATTGCAGCATTGTGCCGCTGTGTCTGATGGTCTTGGGTTTGGCCACCTTATCTCCATTAATTTTGGGCCCTGATTGTTAATCGTTAGCTTTGATGTGCAGCCTTGTGCTGCGGGGCTGATAGTCTTGGGTCTTTTGACTACCTTATAATGCTTACGTTGGTGTCATATCGTCTAAATTTTTATTTTATTTGCAGCCTTGTGCAGCGAGGCCTGATAGTCTTTGGTCTTTTAGACTACCTTATATTGTCTAATGTGGGACCATATGGGTGGAATACATTTTGTAATGGTCTGGTCTCAGAACATCAATATAAATTTAATTTTGAGAGTTCTACTTTTCAAATGTGTTAATTGGTGATTTTTAAAGTTCTGTCAACGAGGTTGTATTAGAGAAAAGTGAAAGAAAGTTAGGTGTGAGCGTTTGGTTCCTAGGTCTATTCTATGGATTGTCTGATATTATAAATTTGTTTTGATGTTAATTGGTTTGTTTACTTCCTACCCTTATTTGGCTTTGATGATATTATAATCCCTTATTTCTTCAATATCTACTTATTTTGTTGTTAACCTGGAGTGTTAGAGTATTAAAAAGTTTGAGTATGAACCCTCAATGTCCCCCTAGTTTTGTTGCTAGGGCAACTTGCTTTTTTAATTTTTGGTTTGGTTGTTCAGTGCACGAGACGAGGTTATTACAATGCCCACTGTAGTGTAGGTAGATTCCTCTTAAGTTAGTAATTCCCGCCCAATTCCTCTGTTTTCCGCTTCCATCCCTAAAAAAAGCTTTTAATTTTGGAAGAACTACTCCAGGGATACCCTAGCTTTATTTGGTTTTTCATTATTTGTTGTTTTCTATTCTATTCTTACCTTCATTTGATGTTGGTGTTTTTATAACCCCGTATTTCTTAAATATTCAATTGTTGGTTTGTTTTCATGGAGTGTTAAATTGATACAAAATTTTAGTAATCCATCAATGCCCCCCACCCCCTTAGTTTTGTTGATAGGGTGACATGCTTCTTTAATTTTTGGTTTGGCTGCTCAGTGTACAAGACGAGGTTATTTTAATACCCACTGTAGTGTAAGTGGGTTCCTCTTTTGGGAGTAATTTTCGACCCGTATTTCTGTTTTCTGCTTCCATCCCTTAAAGAAGCGTTGAGTTTTGGATTACTGCTCCAGGAATGCTCTAGTATTTAGGTATTTCATTATTTAATGTTTCCTTCTAGAGAATTCATTCAATCATATATTTACATTTTCCTATAGCCCTGTTGTTTGGAGGAATTCAATGATATTTTTATAAGTTATTTGGTGGTTGATGTTTGTTATTTTAATCAATCCTGGGTATGTATATGGGGCGGCTATGATTTGTTCGGATCTGAGTTTATCCCTTTCCTTCTTGGTTATTCTATAATCATTGAAGATGTGGTGTACATCGTCTCGGGTGTTACAATTGTAGCAATTTATGTTATGTGGGAAGGGTCCTATGTATTTTCCAAAGCTGTTTGCCAGTTTAGTTTTTTCTAAGAGAATTCGATTGATTATTGTTTCTTCATAGCCTGTGCACCTATGTGGTTTCCTATTTCCATTTACTTCCTGTATGCTATTATATAATATTTTCCCTTTGTGATTTTGTTTCCAATCGGTTTGCCATTTGTTATTGTTTAAGGTGTTAATTAGACTATATAGTTCATATTTACTATATGCTAATGACATGTACCGGTAATTCGGTTAATTGAACTTTTCTTTAACTACTTGGTCTGCTAAATCATTTCCTAGTATGTTTATATGGGATGGGATACACATGTATTCTATATATTAAAATATATTTAAATTGTTTATACTTGTTGTTTCAATAGAATATTGATTTTGTTTAGGAAATTTTCTCTTGATTTTGTGTTGTTATTTTAGATTGAGGTTATGACACTAAGCTAGTCACTTATTATAACTGTCTTGTTTGGTTTATCTTCCTAAATCCATTTTAATGCTTCTAAGATGGCCCATAATTCAGCTGTATAAATGAAATGAAGCAGAAGTCAGGTAGACGACTCCCCATTTGAATATTTAGCTTAGGTATGACCATTGCTGCAGCTGTTTTGAAAGGATTCTTTTTTTTTTATCCATCTGTGTAAATTTTGAGATAATTTTGATATTTGTTGCTACTTTCTTCTAAATCTAACGTTTGCAGATAGTTTTCTTGGTTTTCTTTGTTTCCATGAGTTGAAAGGATGATACTGACTATTGGTCTTATATTATTTCAAGGTTCCTTATCACAGGAGATTTTATTTTCTCCTTGGATTATTTCTATTTGAAGTTGCTGTTTTAGTTCATGAACCAGTTTTCCAATAGGGGTGGAGTTTTTTTTCAGATTTGTCCTAAAGGGTCTATTGCATTTATTAATTGCCAGGTAAGTAGGGCGAGTTTTTGGACGTGTTGAGAGTCTGGCTGCATAATTTAGGATAAGTTCCCGCCTTCATAGTTATAATGGCAGTTATCCAGTTAGAATTTGTAACTCAGCTAGTGAGGTTGATGGCAGTGCGCCAGTATCAATCAGTAGGGTTTTTCTCTGTAGTTTGTCTAATTTATTGTAATTGACATTTGGGTGCCGCATTGCATATTTGACAGCCGTAGTCTAGTCTGTATCTTATTAAAGCCCTGTATAAGGTTAGTAGTATAGTTTTCTGGTTTGTTCCCCACTTTATACCTTTTAGGTACCTTAAGAAGTTTATGTCCTGGTTAAATCTTTGAACTAGTTCATCTATGTGGTGCGCTCATGTTAGATGTTCATCGTAATATATTCCCAGAAATTGGGGTACTTTTACAAATTTAGTGTCTTGTTTTTGCATTTTTAATTTGGAGTACTGTTTTTTAAATTTGCTATATGGGGTAAATAGTACTGCTATGGTTTTTTGGTTTATAGTTTAAATCCCCATTTATCTGGCAGTGATTCGTAACGGAGAGCGCTTTAGCCAGGCATTTATGTACTCATAGCGTACTGTTTAATTTAGTCGTCAGTTCGAAGTTACTATTAAGCAACTATCGACCTGAATGTAAGACTATGGGGATTGGGAATAGACACAACACACACTCAACCCTATCAGCCAATCAGGTCTGCTAATGGTGTGCAATAGCATATGTGGTGAAAATGGCCGGTGAAAATAGTTTCACATCTCCGTCATTTTGAGCTATCCGAGTGGTGGCAAGGAAGAAAAGGCACTCAGCAAGCCACTCCATGGATGATGTAACCTTAAAACGTTGGGTCCTTACTTATTTCACATCTAGTCCATGTTTACTAATGGACAGAAATAATACCTAATATTACCAATATTTCTTGTACAAAAGTATACATATTATAAGTTGCTAACAGTCTGAGTATTAAAATGTCTATGCGACATAAATAAGTTGAGTTTATTAGGATAGAAGTTTTAGTAAAAGTAATAAGATTGACATTTTCTCTAAATTTTAATAAAGTAATTTTCTACTAAAATATATTAAGACTAATTTTATTTATTTCTATATCACAAGTACATACTATTTTAATAAAGTTGCGTCATTACGAGCAAAGGCAAAACTCGCTTGCATTTGTACATTTCTCTTGTATTGCCAAGTCAGCAAGAAAAATACTCTCGGCAAGCCACATAGATTACAGACTACACATTCGTATAATTTCAATAAAGTGAGTAGACTGTAAATGCAGAAAACTTTCTGTCGATGACGTAAAAACAACATGGACGTTCTTGTGTATCGGAGATGAGAGCCTCTTTCTGGCTAAAATAAATTCATTATCAGTATGTTGACGCATAATTTAGTCCCGTGGTTACGTCTGGTTTACACATAAAAAGGGGTGCAGACCGAGCACTGTCAGTTCCTTCATTGTAAAGCCAGAAAGACTCGCCTCTCTAATTACAGGTAAGAACTATTTATGTTCATAAACATCTTTAAGGAATATGCACTTTTAATTGTTTGAGTTTTTCTCGGTAAAATTCATATAATTGCAACATTGTTTTCTGAATTCTTCTTTTTTATATCATAATGTAATGGAATGTTTAATTGTCTTAAATAAATTCATATTCATTTATATTTATGGCAATTTTTATTGTCAACGACGAATTCGCTACCAACTTCATGCTTAGATTCAATATTGAAATAAAGTATTCTTTAAGTAACAAAGAATAATATTTAGTAACATATTCCAAATCAATATTAAATAAAAATCAGTATTTTAAAATAGTAAAATGCATTTCTTCGAAATGATTGTACATTAATCGCATCTATTACATTGATACTTGTTGGCTCTCATGAAATTAATCGACATTTAACTATTTGTATTATATTCTAAAATGCAGAAATTATAGAAATGAATGAAGTTGGTAAGCGCTTAAGGAAAGTGTAATTATATGTGCATTTCATGTATTTTAAATATAAAACTTTATAGACGTATTTCTGGAATATAGCAATATATGTATATTTATTATTTAAATAACGTTCCTTTATTATGAAGCTAAAAAGACTCGCCTCTCTAATTACAGACCTTTACCTCATTCCCCAGTCGTAGATGTGTTTCGTCATCGTAGTGACACCTCTTTTAAGGAGCTTATTCTTCTTTTCTCTCTTTTTCACTCTGGCATTCGAAAATTGGCACAACCAAGACCTTATGAGATACCCATTCTCATAAAAGAGTCAATCTCAGGTGAAAAAGGCTATTTATTTTTGAAGCGGTACTCAAAATAATCAAGTCAGGTTTGTAATAGAGCTTGTTCGAAGAGGGTTCTCTTACCAAATGAGAACCAACTTAACCAGGCAATGAAAGCAAACGTTTCCTCTTCTCTATTGCTTCCTTAAGACAAAGTCAGGGATTAGTAAGCTGCTCCGATTTATGCGGGCTTCCATTTTCATCTGTCTGGTGGTCAGTAAGCCTACCATTAGCCGGCAACACTGCCCTGCTTTTAATCAGTGCCACTTGTTTCTTTTTTCTAGTTTCCGTCAGGTCTGAGGCTCCATCAAGCCGGTTTCGCACGTTGATAACTAAAAAAACAAACAAGTGGCAGCCGCCATCTTCCTTTGTCCCTGCGAAAGTAGAAATTTCTTCTCTGGAGTTACTTTCCGTGTCAGTAGCACTATAACAAACTGATATTCCTTAATTGTATTATCCAGGATATGAAGTAGTACTTGTGGCTGCAGGTTATTTGGTCTGCAGTCCTGGTTGTCTACCCTTTGACCACCATATTCCTTCACTGAGCTCCAGACAAGCCAGTCCAGCCTGCTCCGTGTTCACCGCCCGACTGAATGATGAATGAATGATGGTCAGACTGAATGAATGAAATTTGAATTATAGTGATGTTCGCCCGCTAGGGGCATGTATCACTGCTTAAATTCAAACACAGCTGGAAGAAATGGGGGAAGGAATTGGTGCCACATCCCTCAGGCATTTATGTATCCAAAGAGTAGTATTTAATTTATTCGTCAGTTCGGAGTTACTATTAAGCAGCTATTGACCTGAATGTAAGACTATGGGGGAATGGGAATAGACCCAACATACACTCAACCCTATCAGCTAATCAGGTCTGCTAATGGTGTTCAATAGCACACGTGGTGATAAAGGCGGGTGAAAATAGTTTCACATCTCCGACATTTTGAGCTATCCCAGTGATGGGAAGGAAGGAAAGGTACTCAGCAAGCCAGCTTATGGATATTGTAACCTTGAAACACCGGGTCCGTAATTATGTCAAATCTAGTCCAGGTTTACTAATGGTCAGAAAAGTTACAAATAATGTGTAAGTCATGTGTGCAATTAAAAAAATCCATACAGACGTAAAATGTTTCATCTTTCCTAATGTTACCAATATTTCTAGTACAAAAATGTACATATTGTATGTCCCTAACAGTTTGAATGTTAAAAATGTCTATGCGACATAAATAAGTGTAGTCACTGTCAGGTAAGTATTTTGTGTTAGTTTTTAAGCAATTTTCAAAAATGATCAAGTTAGATCTCGTAAAATATTTTGCTCAAAAAGGATTTTCTTACCAAATGAGAGCCCTATATTCAGCCAATGAAAGCAAATGATTCTTTTCAATTTTGCTCTCTACATTCGGTTTGGGGTGGCTTCTCTGTATATGGTGTAGCCTGTATCCATCGTGCAGCTAGTTCTCTGAGGTTTGCATTCCAGTGACGGGGCAACAGCACAGCATTTCCTACTTATCCGCTCAGGATATCATCATTCTAAAGCTGCAGGTAAACCAAGTCTGCAGTTCCGTTGCAATCATATTCTACCGTCACAAGGTCACTGAGCCCCAGTCCAGCTATTACTGGTTAGTCCAAGTACACGTGGCAATATGGTGTAGCTGCTCGATATGCGGTCTCCCAGCATTCCGTCATTCGGCCATTTCTCTATTTCATTTTTCCCATGAAATTTAAATTTTCCTTCTCTAAGGTAGCTTCATGACGGGGCAACAGCTTAGCATTTCCTAGCTATCCGCCCAGGATATCCCGATGCTTAGAGCCGCATGTAAGCCCATTCTGCTTTCCTAGTTGCACTCATAGACTGAAGTCACCAGGTCATGAGCCCCAGTCAAGCCGGTAGTGCTTTTTCCGTGTTCACTGTCTGAATGATGGTCAGACTGAATGAACGAAATTTGAATTATAGTGATTTTCCCCCACTAGGGGCATGTATCACTGTTTAAATTCAAGCAAAGCTGGATATTTAATTACTCCTGGGGGAAATAAATGGTGCCACATCCCCCAGGCATGTATGTACTCAAAGAGTACTATTTTATTTGGTCGTAAGGTCGAAGTCGCTATTAACCAACTATCGACCTGAATGTAAGACCATGGGTGAGTGGGAATATGCCCAACACAAACTCAACCCTATCAGCCAATCAGGTATGCTAATGGTGTTCAATAGCACACGCGGTTATTAGTCCGCCGTCCTTGATGGTCCTAGATTTGAGACCACCTTATATTTCTTATATTTTGGTTATCTAGTTTCTAATTTTGTTATTAGTTGCAGCATTGTGCCGATGTGTCTGATGGTCTTGGGTTTATGACCACCTATTATCCACTACTTTTGGGCAGTGATACTTAATCTTTAATTATGATGTGCAGCCTTGTGCTGCTGGAGCTGATAGTCTTGGGTATTGTGACTACCTTACACTGCTTAAGTTGGTGATATATTGTCTAAAATTGTATCTTATTTGCAGCCTGTGCTGCGGGGCCTGTTGGTCTTTTGTCTTTTAGACTACTTTAGATTGTCTATTTTGGGATCATGTGGGTGGAATAAAAGTTTTGAGATGGTCTAGTCTCACACCATCTTATGAAATTTAATTTTTGGAGTCCTAATTTTGGAATTTCTTAATTGATGTTTTTAAGTGCTGTCAACGAACTTTTATTAAAGTTAGAGGAACTTAGAGTTGTGAGCGTTTTAGGCCTAGGCATATTCTATGGATGTGACTGACAATTGGATTCTAGTGATTTTCGGGTACTAAAGCCATGTATCACTGTTTAATTCCTAGCACGGCTAGGTATTTAATTCCTCCAAGGGTAATTAATCGGAGCCGCTTCCCCCCAGGCATTTGTGTACTCATGGAGTACTATTTAATTTGGTCTTCAGGTCGGGGGTACTAAAATGTTCTACCGACCTGAATGTTGGCCCCTTAAGTGAGTGGGAAAACGACCCCAAAACACTCATCCCTAAACTCAGTCGATACGGCTGTAAAGTGTCGTGCACTGCACGTATGGTTAGAGGTGGCTGGTAGTGGCAAGGGAGTTCAGGTAGCACGTTGTGGGATACACCTGGACAGTTAGTTTGCTTCCATACACCAAAGTATCTGTGTCTAAAGTTTTCCTATCAGTTTTGAAAATACTCTGTGCTGTTTCTTATTAGTGCATGAGTGCACAACCTAGGGCGGAAGCGTGCGTTTAATGGGGTTTATGGCATCTTTTTCGAATTATTGCAGCATTTTGCCCGCTGCCCTGGTGGTTTGGGTTTTTGGCTACCTTATATTTCTTCAGTTTTGAGTGTTTCCTATTTTCTAGTATTAATTGGTTTTCGGAGGTACTAAACAGGACGGATGTGTTTATTTTTATATGGTTCAAGCGCGGACGTGATAGAAATCATCCCTACGACATTTTTTGTTAGGTCGAAAAATTACATTTTGGGTGAGGTATAGAAAGAAGTCAAAGAGCATAAATATGGATGAAGTTTTGAAAACAAACGAAATATTTGTTTTCAAAACTCAAGAAATTTTCTTCAAAGAAAACCACAAACAACTAAGCTTTAACTATGAACAAAATTTCTGTAAAAAATTATATTTGACATGGATGACAACGTTGTAAAGAAGTGAATCTAGATTTCCAGGAATGGAAGTCATTAGGCCATTAATGTACACTACGTATCTTAGCTAAAGACAACATATAACCTTAATGGTCACAAAGCCATCGATCTACTTTGCCATCGTTTCTAGAAGAATGACGATCAAAATATATCACTAAATGTTCTAACGAATATTCACGACTGCGTTGATGCAGAAAATATACACAGTATTGTCCAAGCACCATGAAATATGTGCCTGGTAATTCCACATAATTGAATGGTGTCGTCTGATCATTTCTTCTCATAAACTCAATGATGTCGTCTTGCAAAGGCGGCAATCCATACGAATTAAAATAGTCCACACTTCCCTCTTTAGGAAAGTAGACAGCTACCCAGTGGATATTTGCGAGATGAATGTCTTCCGTATTGATGACATAACCTTGATGTTCGTGAGGGTTTCAATGAGGTAGTTCATCTTTAGCAAATACACATGATTCCAAGTAGCAGTGTATGAACTTTGGTTCAAAAGGCAATAAAGTAGCCAGGTATCCATTTGTTGTCTTGTTTTATTGTCTCACAGATAATGCTAAATCATCATTTTAATCCAGACATTTGGCTTTTTAAGGTCTGACATGTAACCGTTTCATCGCTTTGTCTTGCTGTATTTTCTTTTGACCGTCGTTAAAACTCTCATTGTAAGGATTGTTATCTGCTGTCAAGGTTGTGTCGTTCAACTTATCCTCCCCCGCTGTGTCTGGGTTCCACGTCAAGCAAATATCAGATCCTGACTTCCATTCCGTACGTCAAGAGATTTTCTCGGTTCGCTCGGTAAGGGTAAGTATCCATGCTACTGCTGACCTTTTTGTTATTCAAGTACAAATCCACTTTTCTGAACAAGGAATGCATGTCATGTAAATGGGTTCCTCCACAGCCACTTCCCAATGGGCTTTGTGATCCATTTGGATGGAGTGATATAATTTGGCCGTCTAACAAACGAAAGTATTGTTGGGAAACACCTCCATGGAACTGCCACTGGGTAACGTTAAGTAACATTGGTTCTTGTTATTTATAATTCCAGAGTTCTGCTGTCCTATAATCACTGGAAGTCAGAGGAGTGTATAAAAGAGGATTGTTGTTGGGGTGTTGATTGTTGGAGCGGTTACTGGTGTTGGACGCAAAGCTCACGTTGTTCCCGTTCGAGCAGTATTTTAGGGAAGGATTGGGAAGAAATTAACCCATACAACTCCAGAGTTCTGCTGTCCGAGTGGTCACTGGATGTAAGAGGAGTGTCTAAAAGAGGATTGTTGTTGAGGTGGTGATTGTTGAAGCGGTGACTGCAATTGGGAGCAAGGCTCACTTTGTTGTTCTCATTCGAGGAGTATTTAATGGATGGAATCGGAAGAAGGTAACCAATGCAAGTCTTCAGTAAAATGATCCACAATTGTTTATCTTCTTGTTGCAAAATTAAATTGGCAATGGCTGCACAAATGACACAACACACTACAAAGAATTGGCAGAAAACGACGATTTGCGTTTTAGGTGCAGGTGTTCTCCACACCACACCCACAAGGTTTTCTTTTGAAGATCTTGCAGAGAAGCATTGAGTGAAGCAGTGTTCACTGTGACAGCTGAGGCGTTGTTAAAGGGCATGATGATCACTTATTTTTTTTTATTGTCGATGACTTGCGAAGCGTCAGTTCAAAAATAATAACTGACAGGAGAACCTTTCCAACGTACTTTGACTTCTTTGTCACGATGTTTTCCCTCTTTACGGGTTTTTAGTTCGCGAATGCTTTCGATATAGTACAATTCGTCTTCGTTTTCGGTTACGTGTTGTAGAACGTTTCTTTTAATACTTCGCCGTTCATGTTTTCCAATTAATCGACAACATGATGATGACCACGCACTCGTCCAGTAACACGAAACAATTCGGTGGTCCAGTACAGTATGTAATCTTTGTCGAAAGTACTTTTCGTATTGCCATTGCGCACCCAATCTCATGTTGCCCAAACTCCACCTTTCTTTGGAACAGACACCGTCGGTGACGTACGAAACGGGCGCTGAAAAACAGTCTCTTCGATGTCGGGTGTCAGATCATGGGGGACACGTCCGATGTTCCGATGGTAAGATTGCTTGTACGCTTGGACTAAGCTGGGTCGATGTACTTGAGAGTGTGTTGATGCGTAAAATATTTCCACATTCGTTCTTTCAAGGTGCATTGAAAACATTCCACGATGTTGACTGTGGTTTCGGTATTATCAGTGGTAAAACAATGAATGTCAAGTTTGTTTAATTCATTTTGGAAAGCTTGGTTTAGAAATTCGATGCCTTTGTCGGTGACGACCAGTTTGTTTCAACACAAGTTAGAGGGCTCGTACTAACTCGCTCCTTGATTTGGAAGTCAATGGCACGACTAAGGCAAATTTAGAAAAGACATCGATGACACAAAATATATAGTTGTAGCCCTGATCGTAGGTGGCTAAATGAGAGACAGCGGCAAAATCGTCTTGCTATTGATGATCGATGCCTTCCACTGGAGTGCGACTTCTGGAAAAGTTTCATCAAATGTGCTTGTTTAACTTGTATGTGGCTTGTTCTTGTTGTTTTTTCAGGTAAACGGAGTCTTTTCAGTCGGGTTTTATTAGCAAGATACAATTTCTGAACTGATCCGTAACCAACATGATGGGCTGGATCGTAGTAAATGCTGACTAACACCTCCATTGTTTTTATTAAGTTTCGATGATGCTACTCTTCTTGTCTTGCAACGCATTGCCTTTCCAGCGATTGATTGTTGTTGAGGAGGAGGAGGATGTCTGAACAAAGGTAATGTTTTCAGGTTTGTTTTCTGTCTTCACCTTCCTTTTCTTTTCTATGGAAGAGGGGTGACCATCATCGTGTTATTCAATCTAATTATGGATGTAGATATTGTTGTTAATTTGCATACTTTCCCAGGTGTTGTTGTTAACTTGTGTACTTTTCTAGTGGAGTTGAAAACTCTTCTTCTCCTCCTATTTGTGTCTTGACCGCTGGGGTTGTGATTGTGACGGTTGTTTCATCAGAGCCTTAAAATCTTTCAAAGTCGGCAGATATGATTCGTCTAAATTTTTCTGGTGGAAGAGTTCCAGTCGTTACAAAACTCGACCGTACTTTTGCGATTTTTCTGTCTGGGACAAATCGTTGAGATTCATCAACGATTTCAGGTCAGTTGTAATTGGGAAATCTAATTCAAATGAGGATTAGGGGGTGGGTTTGTTGTTCTTGCCAACGATGGTACGCCATCTATCGTTTTCAAGGCAATAACGTCATTCTTCGTCCTTTCATTTGCTTCCAGAGGGCACGTCTGAAATCTTTGTACTCCAGAGGTATCTTTTATCTTCTCATCATTATATCTTCTAAGGCAGGTAAAAGACTTCCTGTTTCCCAACACAAGTGCTGCTAATGCTTTAGCAAGAGGTCCTTCTAACGCCATGGGTACAATTTCGCCGCGTTGCACCGACATCCTTGTCTTTTGGCAATTGCGTATTTTCTTCTGGACCATTTTGCGAAGAACAAATCGATTTTTGGCAAACCATTTGTTTATGATGTGGAGACAAAGGTATCGTGCCTTTTCAAGACATTCAAACAACATTCACTCACGGTATTGATGACATCTTTAGAGGCAGTTTGAATGAGTTGTTTTAGCAAGGGTCGAAAGGCTTTGGACAGGACGGGCAACACGTACCCATGTTTGGCTAAAAGAGGAGGTAGTCCTTTCCTTTTCTTTGTTTTGGTGAGTGATGAAGGATGTTTTCTGCGGGGTGACATCCTTGTTCGTCCCAAAAATACACTGACGTCGATGACTTGGAACTCACGCCCTTTTATCTTCTTTTGGTTCGATGGCTTCGTCAAAAAGGTGACGATGTGTTTTACAAGATTGCCAAAGAAACCTTCTTTTTGGTGGCTCCTCATTTTTGTGGAGGACTACGTCTTTTCTGAGGGTGACATCGATGCTTGGCTTAGTGTTTTGTCGGATGCAGAGACTGTCTTTTTCTTTTTCCTTTTAGTACAGAAGAACGACGATGGTAGTAGTGTGCTCGTCTTTTTTGTGACATGTGGGTGTTCAGGATCACACACCCAAACAAATACACTGAAGTCCATGACTTTAGACGTGTATTTTATCTTATTTTTCTGTGAAGGTCTGCAAAATAACATCCTTCCTTTTGGTTGCTCCTCTTTTTAAGTTTTCTTCAAGGTTTTGTGAAATCTTATGAACCGTATGATCTCTGCTAAAAAAGATGCCTTTCTGAGTCTCGTCGCACTTGTAGTATTGTTGTGTCTTGGAAAAGTGGTAAATTTTGTACATTTCTAGCAGTTGGTACCCTAGGTCGAGTCCACGCTGACACACGTTCCTGTCAAGGCTAGTTCTTCATGGGTGTGCTGACAAGGTCGGTCTTGGCTTCACGTTTGCGCACAAGTACGACACAAAGGAAACACAAGTTACCTTGGCAATGGTGAGGTAAAACATGATGGTTTAAGTCCGCTGGAGGTAAGATTATGCACTTGATCAAGCCTTTGTATTGTCGAATGTTGCCCAGGTCAATGTGTTTCATCATCAATTGCGGGTACCCTTCGGAACAGTGACGATATTTGCACACGTAAGGATATAGCGACTACACGTCCAAGTATTTAATTTATTCTCCTTTCTCTTCATCTATTTGGTACAGCAAACAAGTCGCATTCATTTATCCATCGTTCAAACTATCCCGCTTGTTCAGTGGGTCCACCAACTTGTAACTTTTCACTATGCGTTTTAACTCAGGATCGGTTTTCAAACGGCAATCATACTCTTCATCCCACATTTCCATCGCTTGGTATCCTTGCTGTTTTAACCTCTATCGACGCGGTAAGTTCTTTCGTACGATTCTTCCATGATCCCTTGTAAAAGCTGATTTGTAGTGTCACATTGAGGGTCGAAAAGGGGACATCTGTGAAATAAGCATCCTTTAAACTCGTATACGATCAGAGGGTTTTTTAAGTCCCAGAAATAATACCGAATACGTTGCGATGGTTTTTTCGCCTCCTCTGTTGCGTACATGTTGGATCCATATGTCTTCCTTGTCGCACAAGTAATGTAGCCAGCATAGAGCTTTGACCGAGTTTTGACTTTTGACAAAGTTCGTCATTTGAGGACTAATGACAGTCAGGGTGTTTTCAGGCATGACTCTTGTTCGAACGATAAGGAACACGCTATGTAAGTGGTGCAAGCGTCTTTGAAAGGAACAATTACTCCGTGTTCCATGAACAGTTCTCTAAATATCACACAGCAACGCCGTACAATATCCACGTCTGATTGACAATACTTTAACACTTTTTGAGTTTGGTACCAAGCTTAGAATATTTCGTCTTGTTCGGTACGCATGCTATCGGGGTCGTAGTAGTGAGCCTCGGCCGAATAGGATAGAATGGCGTGTTGACTGGCTTCGGTATTGAAAATGTACGGAAAATTATCTGCGCTGACAAGTTGGACAATACCTTAGTTCTTGTCCTCCGTCCAGACAAGGTTGAGATGCCAAATATCCTGAGCATTTTGATCCACAATGCTATTGTTGCTCTCGATTGTCATAACCATGGTCACATTTCTCGCAATAATAACTGTATACCAAAAATTAAGCGATACTGGTAAAAGCATCAAAATGTTCATCGTGATGATAGATATGAATTTTGTTTCCTTCTTTAAAATCGTTGCTTCGTAACAACAGAGGTCCGCTCACTTTTTGAGGGTGTACTTTAAAAGAGAAGCGTGGAGCAAAGACGTCTTGCAATTTTTGCATTTCTGGAATGCCGCAAGGGGTGTCTTTGGATAGCCTTCGTGCTGTAACAGGAGTTCCGCTTCTTTTCTTTGTTTGGGTCTGTCCACTCGTTGAATAGTTTTCCAGGCTCGTTTCCATTCTGCCGTGTTGTTCTGTTCGGCCTACGTTCATCTCAACATAATGGCACGGGCTAAACTCATTTGGTTTTGAGGGTTACTAATTTGGATTAGACTCCTTTAGGTGCTGCGAATGTTGTCGACCATACACCGAGGTGTTACATGTGTCACGAGCAGTGTCGCTCTTCCATCGGTGATGTGAAACTTGTTATTGGATTGTTGCATGTGTTGAATCTTGTCGATGACTTTGGAAGGTGTCAATTCTGCTGGGCTGCTAAACTCGATCTGAACGGGAGACTTCAATCTATCGTGATGAATGGAAAGTCTTAAACGATAGTCTTATTTGGCTTGACATTGATGTTTCTGTGTAGTTAATCAAGAATCCCACACTTCGGTAATGAACACCTCTGCATTCTCCAACGGTACTTTGGACTTGAAATCTTTAAACTTCACCACGTACGTGTAAGGCATAGTTATAAAATTTCGAGACGAACTCTTTTCCATCTCTCGAATGTGGTAGTCCTTTTCAGAGTTTACTGGTGAACTATGCAAAGATGTAGATTCTCTGGGACTGGATTGAAAGTCTCTGGCATGAATTTGAGCCCAGACTTCGGGTATTGTGCGAGGCGATAAAGTACGTTTCACTCTTACTTTCTTTTCCTTTTTCTATGAAATGTGATCGTTTCATCTAGACTGCAAAAAGTCAAATGATTACATTTCAAAGGCTGTGATCCCTATATATTCATGTCGGACCAGATTATATATAAAGGGTCAGTGTTTAATCTTTCAGTATTCATTTCACTCTCAAACTAACTAGAACGATAGAAGAGCCTACACAAGTCGAAATTCTGCTCAGAGCTTTGAATGGTGTCATAACAAAGTTTATTTCAGACAAACCGACGGACGTCTCCCCTTCCTTTCGAGATAAAAGGGAAAATGCTTGCTTTTTTAGCAAGAAGAAAGGACTTTTGGTTTCAGAATGTTCAGACAATAAAAAAAGCAAATCAGGTGCCAGAACAGACAAAAGTCAAGATACCTATTATCGTTGTAAAGAAAAAGAACATTGGTATCCAAAATGCCCTAAGAAACAACATAAACAGAATGAAGAAAGGGATTCCAAACAGGAAAAAGAAGAGGTACCCTTCCTAAAGGAAGAACTCCGACAAGTTAAGGAAGACATGAAACGAAGACGAGACGAAAATGAGGAAGAAGAGAAGGAAACGCCAGTGCCAGTGAAGAAATTTAACAAAACAAAGAGTGAGAAAAAGAAGAAATGAATTAACTTTTTAAAGATGTGTTGTGTTGTGCTGTGATATTGGATTGTATCATTTGTACCAGAATAAACCAAACAGAAAAATGTGTCTCTTGGATTTGATTTTTTTACAATTGGGACCTACACTCATATACGTAGATCATGTGGTAAAGAAACCAGATATTTTAAGTTTTAATTGATTTTGGCAAAATGAATGCTATTTCTTTTCGAAAGAAGTGGGTGGCTCTGAAGAGGACCGTTGGGTGTTTGTTTTTCTTAATAAAATACAAACTCAGGAACCGGACAAAATCAATTTTAACATCCTTAAAACTTTGTCACGGCCGAAACCTACTTCTGGACGGGTTCCTGTCGATGACTCGGTTGAAATGACATAGTTTGGTATCTCAGGAGTAGTAACGGGATTGGTTTTCTTGGCTCGAAAAGGTTGGTTAGATGGAAAGGTATTTGTGCCAGCGATGGATTATGACATTGCGAATAAACAGGATTAACGGGCACAATCAAAATACCCGGTGAGACTACGAAGAAAAGTTGTAAAGAATATATACCTGCTTGACCTGTCCTTGTAAGTCTTGCCCAGACTCGGTATAACTACCGTCGACCGCGTTATATATTAGATATACAGAATTAGTCAACGTGATATTGACAATACCCGGCGATACATTACGGCGACAACCGGTTGGATCGTTATTATGACGGAGTGTATATGTAGGTCCCCGTAATTTCTCCTATACCTCAATAATGTTCAGAAGATAGTCGAGTTTCTGTTTCATATCATCGATATCCGAACCGGGTAGTTTGATTGTAGATATGTGTTTCTCGGTAATCTTCCCTGTTTAACATAAATTGTTCATTCAAATAAATTGATGTTTCTAATACAGAATTTTGAATGCTTCATTCACGATTTGCTTTTTAAAATTATCATTTGTATATTCATTTATAGAGCGCTATCTGCGTTAACTTGCGATAGCCAAAGCCGAGGCTGAATTTTTGATTAACACTCTGTAGTGTTGCAAAATCAGCAGCTGGACGTGATATCGTTCCAGCTGCTGCTACTTCGGAACTAATTTAATTTTACCATGAGATGTTTCCTGTCGTCAAGATGGTCAGTAATGTCCTTCGCGAACATTATGTATCGACAAGCGGACCTGGAATAGGCATCGGAATATATTACAGGACCGATAATTGTCGTAGAAATATCCACGCTATCCAGGCACTGTTTGATTTCTCTACCAACAATGATATATATGGCACTGATAAACAAGGCCATAATACCATTGTTAACAAATCCACATGGTTCATTTGCTGCATATGCGGTAACATCAGTTTAACATGTTTACCATGAACTTAAATATACGCCTTAGCGAGCAGGAAATACCTTGATATATCTTGGTATTGTAATTTATTCATCCTCGTTGGTTTGGTTCTAGTGCTTTATTAGAATAATACTGATAATCACTGATATAGCATACCTGTCAAATGCTAGATCAGATATACGCTTGAACATTTTTATTATAATTCATTGTTGTCTAAAATGACGTTTTAAGACTGATCAATATCTCCAACGATGACGGAACAGAACACTACCCACTATCAGTTTTGCGGTTATGTGTTATTGTCTATCTCAGCTGCTGATTATTTTGTTAGAGATGGCACTCCTGCTAATTCTTTCAACCGATCTTTTGCAGCTTGATTTATTATTTTACTGACACTTGCTGTCATCACTTCTCTGCTGGGAACTTTTAATGGATGTGGTTTTCGCCGTACTAATCGATAAGAGTTCCTTATACTGTATCTTAATTTTGAATTTTTTTAGAATGCAGTCCACGAGGCATATGCTAGTGGACTTGACAGGGGTTTAGCATGGCAGTTTGACAAAAAGAGGTAAATATGCTTGAGGCAAATTATTCAAACATGATTAGGATATAGCATTACATTTAGAATGTCCACTGATTTCCATTCCATTTCGGAAATTTACATGTAGCTGTTGTACCAGTTTCCTTCCATTGTATTGCAGGACCTGTGCTACTTTGTTAATTACATTAGTTTTTATAAGAAAAATATCTGTAACATATTTTTTTTATATACTGCTACTGCAGACGGACTTGATTTTAAGCTATTGAGCATTATTGCGTAAAAGCTGTTTAACAGAGACATTTTTGGACATTTTCGGAAGGCATATTGGCTTGCATTTGAAGATGACCTAAGTCAATTTTCAGGTCATATAACTAAATAAAATCATTTTTTAAGTACATTGTTTTACTTGAAATTTTCCATAGAAACCTTGTTAGCACAAATGGGCCAAAATTACTGAACGTAGTCAAAGGCAATTAAATATATGTTGTAAATATATGTATTCCATATTTAAACCCGATTAGGGGGCCACAGGTGGATGAGTGATCTAAGGTGTTCACCTGTAATGATTACTGGTATCTCACCTTTTTGTGGGTTTGAGTTTTGGGCTCGACCAATGTAGGTGTGTGAGAAAGCTTGCCAGTATCTTCTTGTGGGTGAGTGGTTCTTCAGTTATTTTTCTTCTCCAGATTATTCCTCCACCAGTTATACTGGCCACCATGTATAGTCTATCATTTGTTGAAAAATGCCATTAAACTCATTACCCACATTATACCTGATTACCAGACTACATTTTTGTACTTTTATGTCTTGCTCTTTTGACAGGCCACATTGTTGTGTGTGTGCTGAAAGTTCTTGAAATTTCAGAATCCATATATACATTTTCCATATTTGGATACTCTCCAATAAAGACATGACAACTAAACAAGAATAATCATAAACAGCAGGGACATCTATTGTTTATTCATGGATACAATACCATATTGATACACCCCAACCAACAATGATGTGCATTTTTATGTAAGAATGGGTAAGACTACAAATGTTGGAAAAGAATTACCTGTTTTTTCTTCTTCAGATTTAGTGATCAGTCCAATGAGAAGTTGACTGACTTTATGAAAAGTTATGTACAAGGAATTTATCCCACTGTAGATTGCTTGGTTCTAAAAGATATGAAATTTGCATCTGCCTCAGATTTAATTTCAGCTTGTAAGTCAACTTAAAAGTGCTTTTCATTGAAAAATTAAAACTGTCATTAAGTTTGCATTAAAAGCAAACAGATTGCAATAACAAAATTGTAAAATAAAATGTTGCTATCATGGGAATCAAATCCCAATGTTCTGTGTGGCAGGCATCTGCCTTACTGTTTGGGGCCAATGACACTGTTAAACGTATAAAAATTTTAAACTATTGATAATTGTTATACAGTGTACCTAGACATTGAGAATACTTCGCTTATTTTTCACACAGCTGCTATGACAAGATATTACACCACCCAAAAGGAGACAAAACAAGAAAGACAAAAAACAAATTAGATGAGCACAAAATACGCCAGATGCGATATGAGAGGAAGAAAGAGGTGATATAGTATGAATGAAATTTGCCTGCATTACTAGATTATTATTATTACTGTATTAGATACTTTGTGCATGTAACCTTGTGACACAGGCGGCAAACAATGTACTCTTCATTCCAGCTTATGGACTGACTGATTTATTTTCATGGAGGTGGAGAGACAAAAAAAAAATACACCCATTAAATACCAGTCTTCTCACAATTTGACTGAAAACTCGTCTGGGTGTAAATGGCTACCATTTGCTACCGATGTGAACTTAACCCTCTCTGTGTGTGTGTGTGTGTGTGTCTATATGTATGTATGTATGTATGTATGTATGTATGTATGTATGTATGTATGTATGTATGTATGTATGTATGTATGTATGTATGTATGTATGTATGTATGTATGTATGTATGTATGTATGTATGTATGTATGTGCAGAGCTTAAATTTAGCATAAATTTCCTGCCAAATCTTTACTAGTCCTGTTCACAAAACAATGTCACACAGCATTCATATACATTTTCAACTTCAATTTTAAAGTTCAATATCCAATTATTTGTTCATTCTTGTAAGGGAAAATAATTAAAAAAAACTATTCTTATCATCATAAAAAAGTAGTTGTATGGAAAGGATGTCAATAATGTCATCGTAATAAATTGATCTAATTCTTATAATAATTTCAATGGAAATATGTAGTTTCCTGTGTTTGACTGTTGGAGCATTTGGGTAGCAAGAAATAAAAAAAACACCTTATGAACTAATTTTTAAAAAATACTTTTTGCCGTGTTCTTTTGTGTGGTATACCGCTTTGTAGTTTGTTACTGTGGTTGAGGGTATAAAGTGTCAAATCACATCATTTTTTTCCTTCATTTAATTCGTTATCAAATTAATTAGGATCAATTATCAAACTTCTGTTGTTAATTATGGGAACATAATTTGCACTGTTAAGTGAAATGCAATGAATCAGATGGATTCTTGTTATAGAAACGCACCTTTCAGAGGCAGAAATTGGCTTCATCTTCTCATGCTAATATTTTATGACTGTGTTTACAATGGCCACTGCTTTGATTCTACAGAACATCTGTTAAGTCAATTCTTTATTAGGGAATGGCATAAGCAAACGCTGACTATTGATAACCAAAACTTACTAACTCATCGGACTATTAACAGTATGAAAGTTACTAGTCCAACGGAAAATCTGCTAGCCTTAGGCTAGCGGACTACTGCTACTTCGAGCCCTGATATATGTAGACAATTCTCCAAATAAAACAACTCAGTGTAACACATTCCATTTTGCAATGCGGGTATGACCAGTACAAAAATACTTGTATATTCATAAGTACTTTCAAGACTGGACTATTGTAACTCAATTCTGTCTGGTTCATCTCAATATCTACTCCAGAAACTTCAAAAAGTTCAAAACACCACTGCTCGGATCATACTTTGAGTACCATGATCAGAGCAAATCTCCCCGCTGCTCTGTACTCTATATTGGCTTTCCATTCGATCCAGAATCAAACACAAAATTCATTCTTTGTGCTATGTTTCACTGGCGGACTCCAGTCCAACATGCCTATCTGACTCGACCATGCGTACACACCAGCAAGATACATATGCTCCACTTTTGAATGTGGAATAAATTGCCCACTGACCTAATGTTTCCTACCTTAAATATTTACACATTTCTATTTTTATAATTTCATGGTGTTTGTTTTTTGTAATCATACCATTATATTTGTTTGTTTTTTATGTTATAGGTGTTGTCTAGTGTTTTAAAGCGCTTAGAGCCTTTAAAGGTTAGGTGCTATACAAAGTCCTCATTATAACTATTATTATTATTTTTTAGAAGTACTATGTATAATGCACATCATAATGAGGGAAACTCACCTCCTAGGCATTACACTTGTATGTCCCTCGTGGCAAGTGTTAAAGTAGAAGAGACCTACATGTTTCTGTGTATATATGTGTGTGTATATGCATATAGTAAGTGCAATCTGTCAACTTTTTTTTCTTATTTATAATTTAACAGAAATCCAAAAGAAGACTCACTGCTTTGGACAAGAAAGAAACGTGGAGTCAGGAAAAAAGCGAAAGTAAGGAAGGTCCTGGACAAGATCTACATGAGTTCGGATGGAGAAGGGGCAGATGGTGGGCTGATTTCCCAACCTCCTTCATGGGAATCGGATACCTTCCAAAAAGTGAAGGAAATATTGGACAATAAATAATTGGATATAGGTTCAACAAGGAGCAAGAGGATTCTGCTGAAAAGAACGCGGGGCGTCAAAAAAGACAAGGACACCCCTGATGTCCCAGAGGAGTCTAAGTGGATACTCCAGCCTAGGAATCCTATCCAAATATTTATTGTCCAATATTTCCTTCCTGTGTGTCATGTGCTCAGTTCTGATTGGTTGCTAAGAAAGGCCAGAAGAGCACATGTTTGATGCAATTCCATACATGCAACCATTAGGCTTTTGGCGTAATCATTATGCTTTTTTTCATTAAATTACGCATGGTGCTTAAATGTATATGGATTACATTTTTTTCTGTATATCCACCTTCCCAAAAAAATGAATTATTTGTTTTCTTATTGTTATTACATTCCATTAATCCCACAGTCCGTATTTTAGAAAACATGGCTTTTATGTAACTACAGTATAGGTATAACGGTACCAATTGCGAATGTCCAGGTGGGCGGTGCAAAAGGTGTAGGGTCCATTGCAGGCAGTAATAAACAACAAGACAAGCTTTGATTGGTGGATTATGTAAGAGTTGTACTTTCTGTTAGGCTTAAAAAAAGTTTAGCCTCTTGGCAACATGTGAATTTATGCTAATTCCTAAATAGATCAAATTTTGTATTTTTTATGATTTTTTGAAAATGACTGAAAATAGGTATGTTGTGACTAGATAACTCATACCCCTGTATAGTTCCAGCAGAGTTATCTCTCTTAAATGCAATGGAGTACCTGGTTTTGTCATCATCAAATTGACAATCCAACATCGTTCTCTATAACAGTGTGTGAGATGCATGCTAAATTAGGATAGAAAATATATTTATCTCTCCAAATATTAGCATTGAGGTCTATGGAAAAACAATTGGTACCGTGATACCTAAAAGATAATACCAGCTTCACAGTGTATCCATAGTAACGAGTATACATAACCACCACTTCTATACTGTCATAGTGTCATTTGGTTAAACAATGGATATTGAGATGTTTTGGTCTAATATTGACAGACTTTTACATAGAAAATGTAGAAAATAACACACATTAGCTTTGGAATGGGCCTTTTGTAATTATATCTATAGCATATATAGACTGATGGCTTTGTGACTGTGTAGTCAGCTCCAATATTAGCATACAGGCAAAAAAAAAGGTTATGTAAAGTTAATATAGTTAATTTTAGCCAAAGTATTGACTATTTTATGCGCAAAAGATGAAAAATCATGGATAAAAAACAACTCTCTTGTTCTTCTAAAGCATGTTATAGACCAGGATAGAGGACACTACTGGTTCTCTTGTAGATAGTTCACTTGTACCATAAAGAATATTCTGGTATGAGTATTTTAGGTAATTTATTAAAGATATGGTATTCCTTCCTATTTTAATTTGAATAGTCCTGCTCTAAATGTCTTTTTTTTGTTGTAAACTGTTGTGTCGTGAAAAATGAACATGTGATTCCTTAGTTAGATAATCATTCTTGAGGTCTCTACTACATATGGAAACCTGGATTTTAGGTTCTCACTTTATCAGTAATGCATTTTTGGATAATTTAATTGCATTGAAGTTAATACATGTGTCCTTGAACTCATCTATATATAACATGGATAATATCTTGGAGAAAATAAAAATACCACACCTCATGTATATCATTAAGTTATCTCCCTTACACCAGACCTAAAATTTCAATAGATAAAAACCCACAATTTAAGTTAATGTGTAAGAAAATCAATAGAAGATTTGTGAAGAATCATATTAGCCCTTGGTCTTGATGCAAATTGAACTAGAAGTACTTTAATAATTTTTCCCAGTAAAGTTTAAAAGTTTGAAAACTGATCAAACATGCTTTGTTTGGTTTAGGTATTTTTGCTGTCTAACAGAAGCCCATTATTGTTAATTTCTTTTTTAGAAGAAATATAACTTATATGCATCTATATTATCTACATTATTCACCCTTTTATATTAGCTGGGAATGAACACCATGTCACCTGATAGTTGGTGTCTGTAAGGGATGTTATAGCACAGGTGTCTTTTTTATTGTCCCTTTACCTATGGTCCACTGCCTCCAAATATTGTCCAAGGTAACATCATCAAGCTCTCGCTTCTCATTTTTCTCATTGCTGCTTGTGTCTCCTTTAATTCCAGTATCATTAGCTACATCTCCCATTTAGATACACACTTTTCTCCTGTTTTTAAATCCATTGGACTCACTATACTCATTGTTAAACTTTAGCCTTTTTCTGTATATTAGTCCACATTTTCAATCCCAAATCAATGATAACCACTTAGAAAAGCTGTTATCTACTTTATTTGGTGTCAGATTGGCTTATTGCATCAATTGTATGCACTACACAAAGGAGGGAAGCTTTCTATTTGTATGACAAAGAGGCTGGGTAGCTTGACCTTTGTGTGAGGATTAGAGGTTAGTGACCTCTTGCATATGCAGACAGTGTAAAGTGTTCAAAGCTAATACTTTATAATTAGATTGGGCCATGTCCACCTGTCCTTGTTATTACTTTCTGTGTTAATGAAACAATTATAAGTCCTTTATTTTAGATCAAAATGTCTATTTAAGAGTAGAACTGGTACATGCTAACTAGTGTGTTGACCTTTGACCTTACTATTAAACAATATGACATAATGTGATTTATCGCATATCACCAAAGTGAAGTTCGATAAGTGCTAATATGAACAAAACACAACTCATAGTTAAAAGAATTCATTTTATTTCAAAACATGAGTTTGATAGTGAAGCAAAAGTATGCAAACAAGAGTTCCAACAGCTCAATAACATTTCTATACACAATCATATAGAACATAGCTTAGTACTTCATAAAATTGTTTTTGACAAGCGAGACTTAGTACACTTGTTAGTTATATAGTCCCGAGCTATTTCACAGATTATTTGAAAAATCAAGGTTTGCTATAGGTATAAAGGTACCAATTGCGCATGTCCAGGTGGGCGGTGCAAAAGGTGTAGGGTCCATTGCAGGCAGTAATAAACAACAAGACAAGCTTTGATTGGTGGATTATGTAAGAGTTGTACTTTCTGTTAGGCTTAAAAAAAGTTTAGCCTCTTGGCAACATGTGAATTTATGCTAATTCCTAAATAGATCAAATTTTGTATTTTTTATGATTTTTTGAAAATGACTGAAAATAGGTATGTTGTGACTAGATAACTCATACCCCTGTCTAGTTCCAGCAGAGTTATCTCTCTTAAATGCAATGGAGTACCTGGTTTTGTCATCATCAAATTGACAATCTAACATTGTTCTCTATAACAGTGTGTGAGATGCATGCTAAATTAGGATAGAAAATATATTTATCTCTCCAAATATTAGCATTGAGGTCTATGGAAAAACAATTGGTACCGTGATACCTATAAGAGTATGCTTGACCGTGGACTTGTGTGCACTTTCCTAACAGTATCATGTTCTAATTTTAACCTGGTTCTACTGTTGGCCTCAAATTCTATTTATAGCATCTGTATGCTTAGTGAGGAGAGAGCAGACTGGTTTTCTAAATTTAATCATTATGTGCAGATTCTATGTTTGTAACAGAATTGTTACCGAGTGGATGGTGGATTAAATGAACAACACAAACACAAGTGTGAAAGATAATGTAAATTTATGAAATAAATTATTAATGAAAAAATAATGATGTATCAACACAATAACTCATGCGTTCAACCCACAATTACAATCACAACCATTCACAATACATGAAGAAATGAAATATTAATACAAAATAAAACACAGATACAAAGGAATCTCTTGGACTATACACAGATCCAAAGAACCTTTACAAAAGTTATATTAACGCAAGTATAAATCACGATAATAAACACAAACATCAAACTATACTATCGCACGTATGGATTGCGACAACTAGCACGAACATATACAGGTATTCAATCAAGTTGCTAGCTTTTATTGAGAATCATGCAATGCCTTGAAATACTATTGTGTTCTGAAATAACCATGTAAATACAACTATGTATTCAATTGTACACAATTGCAACACACACATGTGTCTCGACCCTGTATAACCGTACGATTCACCCACAGTTGAATCGCCGCCCAGTTTCCCCGAAGACCTAGGGTTGACCAATACTTTTATCGGCCGTTTGCCCTTCACGGATCCACCACAGTTATACGTACAGACAGCATACAACATCTACTAGAACTAACGTTCCTCAATACCCTAGATGTCGCCCCGGATGTTTATAACTCTAGACAGCTCCAACACTCGGACTTCTAGCTTTCCGGATATTTACACGTCACGACAGATGTAGACGAACAGACAGTTCGACAGACAGACAGTCAGATACTTCAATTCGATTGCACAATAAATCAGCAACAATTTCAGCTACGATAACAGATGTTATCAGAGATGTTCCGCAATAAATCAGCTATAATTCAGAGATGTTCTCAGTGATGTTATCAGATGTTATCAAATGCGCTATCAGATGTTATCAGATGTTATCAGATGTTATCAACCGACGTTATCAGCTAAAATAAAGAAACCAGACTAATAACAGTTGTCTCAAAGAATAATCTAAACCTTAGATCACGCTATTGCATTGAAAGTCTAATGGTGACTAGTAATTCCAAATATTCCACGTTTAAAATCTGCATTGCAATAAAGGCATCATTATATGAAATGATAAACTGAATAAAATTCACAATAAAACGAAATATAAATTTAACACTCACCCCTTTGGCTGGAGATTAATGACAGGCTATCTTTCCTACGATAAGATACTTTTGGTCCCGTAATTATTATGAGAAATATTCTGTCTTATATACTCTCAAATAGGAGAGCAGAAATCACGGCAAGATTACCGTGCATCCCGTGATTATTGGTGTTCCCTGACTTCAAGTGATACGAAGTCAGGCACATGCAAATCGTTACACGCCGCTTACCTTGGAGAAAACCACTTATTCACCCCAGGCAATGCATGTACGACGAAACCAAGAAAATGGTGAGATTAGTTTGTAAATCAAGAAGAAAATAGATTTAATTTTCGCCTAATTCTGTGACAATGTTCTAATTCATATTTGCTGCAGAACCAGTCTAAAGATATTTAGAGCTAAGAAGTATATTTTATTTAATTCTGCATTATTGAGCAAAAAAAAAAATATCTCTTTTAAAAAATTTCCCAGATTAATTAAAAAAAGGCAAATAAACATTTACGAAACCAAAAATAACAGAATCCTCAAATTAAGACGAGAGTGCAGCATCACGTGACATCTATTTCAGGCTGTGTGGAAAGAATATTATTATTTTGCGCTAATAGTCTTATGATGGCTTCTAGTCGATGCGTGTTAAGCTAAATTGCTACATATGAAAACTTGAAACATTAAAGAATGTTAAAAGACTGGAGGGACAAATAAATCATTGTGTATTGAAATTTTACTATGTTACATATGGATTATGCTTTTTCTGCTTCGATTCTGCTTTTTGACTTACTTGGATTACGCTTTTTCCTCATCAGGGGTTGGCATGTGTGCAATAGGAACATCCTCTGCCTTTTCTGTCAGTTTAACATAGACCTATTTCACAACCTGACCGAAATGGCCTGGCGATATTTAAAGCTGAGATTAGCTTGGCAGCACATTGCGTTTTTATGATAAGTAATGTTTGGAAATGTATTTACATTTTGTTGAAGTTTTTAACACAAAATAAAGCTTTAGACAGCACAACAAAGTTAATTTCTATCATTGGGAAAGAAGTATATTAACTACATGTTTTCTGCAATTCTTGTTTGCATAATTACAAAAAAATCTTGTTTACTGCTCTCATATTTTAGTATGTTGTTAAGGGACCTGCTGCACTTTTTCACATTTGAACAATGCTGTATAATCAATAAAGTTGTGCAATGAGAGTGTGGTCTGTCAAGATTGGTGGTCTCATATAGCAGTGGTCTTTCAAGACCGGTTTTACTGTAATATAAATTTCCATAAACATGTAGTGTCTCGTCTTGTTTATCTGAGACAAGCTACTGAAATTAAATTTTTTATTAAGGCAATTGTTGAATAAATAGATAAATGCATGCATTATGTTTAATCAGTCGTATACATTTGAAGTATATTAAATATAAGGCAATTGTCAGATAAATGGAGGTTGTGATTGTATATCTTCTTTTCCATTGTACATGTCATTGTTGAATTATTGAATAAATTAATATTTTAATAAAGGATGATGGTCATAGCTTGTTGTTTTATTAGTTTGTTCTTTACATTTCTTCCTTTTACATTTACCTGCCACATAAACCCATATTAATATGCAGTAAAACTGTTAACCAAGGTTACAGTAGTGAACAGACATCTCCATCGACATGAAGTTTTCCTGATTTGTAAATTCTTCATGCATCAGATTACTGTCCTTTTTGTACACTTGATAACTGGTAAACATAGAAGATATGGTTTATTGCATTGGTTGCAATAGAGATTATAAAATCTAGAAGAAACCATCAAACTTGAATGTTGACCACTGCTGGGATGGAGGATTGAACCCAGGCTCACTGGTAAAAAGTGTTAACTGTGTAATGTAATGCCTTGTTGCAGGTATTTACACAAAAGATATACTCTGATGCAAATCAAAGTTATCGAATTTACAGTAGAAAATACTTATTTTGTTGCCAGTAATGATTAATAAAAGGTAATACTTTTCAACAACTTTAGTTTTTGTAAAGGTAAATTGCAGTATATACTAATTAATGTAAAGACATGTAATGTTAAACTTTTAATGAGATTTTACAACTTAAATTTGGTCTTTTTGTTACCTTTTAGGAAATGGAATTGGTTCCCTTTAATTACTTAATGGAACAATTTACTACTTCTTTACAAACTAAAATTTATTCTTTCATGCACCTTTTGTTCATTGGAAAAGTGCACCATTTATTTGCATTTTAGGACCCTAAAATTGCTTGTAAATATCTTTAATACCTATAACTTTTTCTTAAAATATGTATTAAAGTTAAGTAAAAGACAAGCAAAGTTTGTCTTTCTTTATCTTTTAAGTGCTAGTAAAGATATCTTTTCACGCAGTGATTGTGATGGTATCACATCGATTTGAACGGGCTATATATATATAGAGATGACGGCACAATCTCCATTGGTTTTGAGGTGTCATTGACATATACTACGGTTAGAGATATAAATGTATAAGACGGCACATTTCCCCCCGTATGTGAACCCCTGAAATGCCATTGACAATTAGGACGGTGCCCACAAAGAATTATATATAGACGGTACACACAAAGGATTATATAGGACGGTACATACAAAGGATTATATAGAGGCCCTTCTCTACATTCAACTGAATCCACTCTTCCCCATAAAATCACCCTGAGAGAATGCAAAAACACATTCAGACCGTGTGACAATGTGACAGAGAGTGGTTTTCAGTTGAACTCCGATCTTGAAGGCTTGGATCCCCAATAGTAAAAACGGCTGTCTGCTATAAAAGCTAATTTATACACGGAAATCAAGAGGAAGGATTTGTGATTTGTATTTTCGTTTTTACTTAATTGTAATTACTGACAGAATGTAAACAAAAGCAAGATACATGACAGAAGTAGTAAAAAAAGAATATTGTTGTTGTAAATACCTATTTGTTTGACTCGTTCTCTGACAGAATTAAAAAAGAATCAGGAATTGAATTAAAAGATAGTATGCGATTATTTCCCATGAGATGTTAGAGGTATTTTCGTAACAACAGAGATAACTCTTAATAGAATTATACACACATTACTAAAAGAGTTATCTCGCATGTAACAAAAAATTAATTCAGATGTATGTAAATTGAATTTTATTTCGAAATCGCTTTGAAAGCGCGGATTTATATACACCTTTTGCAACATATCGAACCGAAGGCATACAAATATCAAAATACTTGCTGTCGCTATTCATCGATTGAAATGTTCTTTCTTTGTTAGTTTCTATGTTGAGAGATTTAACCGCTCTTTTCCAACGGATTTACAAGTACCATTTTTCCTCCAATGCAGCATTCTCACTTTTTGTAATAGTTCATAAATTAATTAAATAATTATTCCTAGGATTTGAATAGATGTAATTAATTACAAATCCATCTTCAATCCATTGAAACATTTATATGCAAATCTGTGATTAGGATGACATTTCCCTCAAGCAGTAAATATCAAATAGCCCTGATTGTTGATAAATCCGACTGGGGTTTTCAGTCTGTGGTGCCTGACTAAACCATCACGAGACGCTTCATAGTCGATGATCGTGTGATGTGGTTTAAATTCTTGGCTCATTTATATACACATTTATTATTTGTTTAATTGATTATTTGGTTTAATTATTATTTATTGAGAGTCTAGTAATATAGTCCTGGGGTGTTCTTATAATTCTGTCGCTGACAGAGTCAGGGTCGGAGTCCTTGACTCGTTTATCATAATAGCGCTTAAGCTCTCTGTATCGCTCACCGCCACAACTGAGACACAATTGTGTGTTGTTTCGTACTTAAACACCGCATCGTATACAGGGTTTCATACCTAAGCTTCCTCTTCGCACGCTCTGTGAATGATATCCACAGAAATCGTTTATGCACGATTTGTGACAAATGGTTACTGATCCTCTCATAACCCATTTGCAGTGATTCATTATATATAAGTTCTTTATTTTAATACTTGTTTTAATTATAATATGAAGGAGTTTGAGAGATTATCCAAAATAAAACCCTGGATAAATGTTAATTTCAATCTTCATAGAGTCTCCGTAGATGCACCAAATGAGGGTTTAATAAGTGATAGAAGCATGATAGGTAAAATCCATTAAGCGTTTAACGAATTTAAGCGCGATGGTGCATCTCATTGTTTTTCAACATTTCGAATCGATGGTAGTGTTGATGCTACCATGAAGGACAGACACGCAGCACGAATAATAATGCATCTTGACCATCGAATGTATTTTTTCAGAGTGAAATTCATTATCCGTTCAGAAACAGGTAGTTGGATTATTCGTGATAAATTCGATCCTATCTTGAAAAATAAAAAAAAAATCACCGTGAGTCGGGATTCCAAAACAGGAACGTTGATAGGAATTGACAAACCGTATTACGAGAGAGCTTATCCTGTAACAGCGGGTGTTAATGGGATTTATCCGATAAATGAAAAACTGAGTGTTGAGAAATTGAAACCTATGAAACAGTCGCCGTTGACTTTGTCATGGAGGATAAATTGTGTAACCGAACGAGTAATAGTGTATTTTACAAATGCGTTACGTGGACACAAATTGACAGATCTAAGACGTAACAAAATAAACGAATGTGCATTAAGAATCAATGATACTGGGGTCACAATTCAAAATGTAGCTGACCTAGAAACATCATTAAGATGCCCAATAACCGTAGCAAGTATTACAGGAGAAGTATTATACGAATCAAGATATATAAAAAAACGGGACTCCAATCAAGATCATTGATCATAATTCACACGCGTGGACTAACGCAGTAGCAATATTTCCGCGGGATAGATCCATAAAATACTACAAAGGGAATTTGTTTGATTTTATTCACGCGGAAAGTAAAAACGATCCTGTGTCAGTGTGGTTCTTTCAGAGTTTTGAAGAAGAAGATTGTAAATTCGACCAATTTGTAAGACCTAACGGTGTAATATACCGTACTGAATCTCTTCACAACGCGATGAGAAAACTAGCTCAGAATTTTTCAACGGATAATAGCGAGCAATTACTAACAAACTGTTTTACAATCCCCTCAGTTGCAGCTCATTTTGCGAGAAAGAAAAATCTGTGGAAACCAACACACGCTGAATTTCTCTCAGATGTTCAAGCCAGTTATGAAGAATACAAAAAAAGCCAAAATGGATTATGGAAGACCAAATATGATCCTAAAAGTGTTTTTTTCGGTTGATATGGTTGCGTGTTATCCAGGGAGGTTTCTCGGGTATGGAGAATGCGCTGAGTATTTTAAACGATTTGGTCATCCCACACCCTCGATGACACGAGTTGCGATTAATGGACAGCTACCCGATTTTGATTTAACCGGATTCACTCTTGTGGTATCATTCGAGATCGCTAAAGGACTTCACCCGTGCTGTTATATTTAGTTTGGTAGACATATATCTGAAAAACATTGGGTACCAATAGTGTTATTACGGTATATGATCGATTGTAAAATTCTGATGTCGTTGACTGTCTCCGAGGCAATTATATCATATCGGAAACAAACTGAGGTTTGGTTACCACAACCAGATAGTCTTGATAGTATAATTAACGATTACAAAGAACATTTCCTGATCTCGACGAATATTATATTGTTAAAGCGTCCAAGGGGATCTTTCAAGACAGAAATAAACATGCAAAGAATCTCGGTAGAAAAATAATTGGTAAATTCACCCAGGGTGGAGAATATAATTATAAGCGACATTATTCTAGATGATACTGAATACGATTTTCTAATCGTGGATGCAACATCTAGAGATATATATGTTAGTCATGAAGATGCTTTCTTGTCCGATGGAACAAAATTCGGTACAATTGTTAGCTACATTGATGGAAATTCTCCCCAATACGTAAATCTAAGGGCATCAATGTTGGCTTATGCATCTATCAATTTGCTATCGATGATAAATAGATTTCCTGAATTTGCGGTCAGAGTAACGACTGATTCATTTTATAGAGATATCAAACATAGCAAAGCAGTGGCTGAATTTACAAATTCCGACGAGTGTTGGGGGTCATGGAGAATAAAACAAGAAATGTTACACGCTTATTCTAAATCAGCAGATGTTACGATTGAAGATAATTACATGAAAAGTAATCAAATATCAGAACTATCGAGTGCTCCTTCGTTATCCGATCCAATATGTAGACATAAAACCGTTTACTTAAATGGATGTGGTGGGTCTGGAGAAAACAACACGAGTGATATAATTATTTCGTGGTAAGTCACACATGATTGTGCTAACACCAACACACAGACTTGCCAGAGAGATGAAACAACGAGGAATTAATTCATGCACATATCACAGTTTTTTTCGATGGAAAGATGACGCATGGTTTACTCCTGACCGAATGGGTGAGAAATATATTCCTGAAATCATTATTTGGGATGAGATATGCACAGTGTCGTTAGATATATTAAAAATGATTCTTGGTTGGTTGTTACTGAAAAATACAGCTGTGATAATGTCTGGCAACCATGGACAATCACCACCATTTGTCGGTTTGTCTCCGCATGATTCGCTGAAGAATTTTGTAGATTATTATAAATAAATTATTACTGATCATAGATCTCTTGATCCAGAATTAGGTGAGATCAAGAAATTAAACAGATTACAACCGGATAAAATCCAGTGTAAAATAGCGCATGAAATAATTTCAGAAACCCCATTAAATGTATGTTGATAGTGGCAAGTAGAAAGATAGTCAGAGACACACTTCATGCGCGGTTGTTTCAAACACATAAAGAAAAATTCTCAAGACTTCCAGTGCCATTGTGTTATAGGCCTACGGATTCACGAAGACAGAATATTGAAGGTGATATTCCAGGGCGCCTGACAGAGTCAGGAACAGAAAAACAAACACTCGTTCTAAATGATATTATGTTGGTTGATATCAGTGTTTTCGAAGATGCATTGCGCGCTGATAAATCTTCGTGGACGCTAAGATACGTAATGACGATACATTCTTAGCAGTGATTGACTATATCCGATACGATTGTTTGAATCGTAGATAATAGCATTGAGTGGTCGAATTTAGTTTATCTCGCAGTGTCCAGAGTACGAAGAATAAATCAACTTCGAAGAGTTGTTCTAAATGCTAATGAAACCACAACCATTGATATTGTCATCGATGATATAATAAGAAAAAAACTCGCTGTTTATAAACAACAAGATAAGAAAAATAACAGAAAATTTGATATTGATGTTGAATTTATAATTACGCTGAAACAACAACTGAATAATCACTGCGAGGGAGCCGTAATTTTATAAAGCGTTGTCAGTATTCGGATAAAGATCCTCGCCAATTTACCGTTGATAGAAAAGATAATAGTCGTGGTCATACCAGAGATAATGTAACATTGACCTGTCTAGAGTGTAATCGAAATCACTGCGTTAATTAAGACCACGCGGCGGCAATTGAGTATCATCGGGTATCATTTGTAACTGTTCATGTGTAAATCCACGCTAAAGAGCAGCTGAATCTAATCCAAAGATTGTGGGACTACCCGTGGATTTTACTATGTTAGACATGTTCTGCGATCCAAATAAGATCAGTAGCTCTTTTTTTACAACCTTCAAGTTCACCCGGCTCGTACAAATATCTTACAGTGACATTGCTAAGTATTCGTTGTTTTGAGAGATCATTTCGCTGTTTTTGTACGGGTATATACTTTTTTTGATCGCGATAACAAGTTTCATATTGATTGTTCGAGTACTTTCATTTTTTAGCGCAGCAATAACACCTGGTAATCTCTTGGCCCATTTATCATCGATGAATTCCATCGCGTATTGATAATGAAACAATCGCTTAGATAATGTTTGATTAAATCGTTCAACAATTGCCTGATCGCGGTGTATGTCCTCGTCGTATGGTGACATTATGATTCTTCATTGTTGATAACACTACACCCTGAAATTCTTTGCAAAGATCAATCTGTAATAGATGTTGGGCAATGCAGAGGACCTCGTCGATAAATCCTTTCAAACGCAATAGAAACCTCTGATGCCGCCTTTGTCAACAATGGTTCAGCTTCCTTGTGTCTACTCGCAACATCAACTACGGTTAGCGCATACTTGTATGTCCGTTTATTAACAGTATCATGCGGCAAAAATAATATAACAGCCTGATGAACTTTATAAACGGCGCTGACATCAAAATATGCGAAGTTAATTTGTTTAGGCGGAAGTACATAAATCTGCCATATCGCCCGTCTTGATAACCAAACCACTGCAGTAACTTTTTTGACTTTTGCCGCGTTGGCAAGTTTATTAATTGCTGTTGTACCTATCCAGCATCCTTTTGGGGAATAACAAATATATTCCATATTGTTATTAATTACCAGCGCCTAATACTAGTTTACCCTTCTTCGCAGATCTTACTAACCAATTAGCTAATGATTTCTGGAAAGATTTATTCTTAATAGAATTCAACGCATGAATCAATTTCACATCTACGATATGTCTATGTTGCAGATTGCTACTTTTATAAGCAACATCATGAGCATGACAAGCCTTAGCAATATTATTTATCGGATATTCGCCGGGTCGGGGTTGGTCTTGATAATCGAGTCGGATATCGAGTCTGGTTCCAGGACCACAGCCATTATATCCTGGTAGGTGTTTTTATCCTGGATATTTTGTCAATTTTGCTGCAATATCACCTGGTTTTTTCTAAAAATCATTACCCGATTTCATAGAAACAAATCTATTTTTTTTTCCACATTGTACACAATACCAGCAAGTGCTGATCTGTTATTGCTTTTGTTATTTGTTGTCAAGTCGTTTGTGTTAGTACGCGTCTTACACTTAAAACAATAAAGATCCATAAGTATGTATAATAACATAAATCTAATTGATTTGTCGGGGACAAAAACACGAGAACCCGTTAAGTATCGTGCAATCCTACCAAATTCTATTCGCATGATTATAATCGGACCGTCTGAAAGTGGCAAGACGCAGTTGTTACTTAATCTAATAATGAGGTGGTTAAAATGGAAAAAATGGAACAAATTGTATTTGGTAGCACCATATGTAGATGATCAGCGATGTTTCGATGTACTCAAGGATTTAACGAGAGAACAAAGTCGATATCCGACGAAGATTTTATTGAATTTATCACTGACATTGAAGAAGCACCGAGTGTTGATTCTATTGATGGAAGTATTAACAGTCTAGTTGTGTACAATGATGTGATGCTAGATAAACAAACAATCCCTGCCAGGATATTTTCAAGAGGTAGACATAAAAATACTGATGTGATATATGTTACTACCAAAAGTGATCAGGGATAACTGTAATATTCTTGCTGCGTTTAATGAAGTTGACACTCATACGCTACGAAATATTCACCAGACCTCGTGCAGTGGAGATATGGATTATAATCTCTTTAGAAATTTCTTTAGTCACGCTCAGTGGATCCAACATGGATTTATAACGATACATTTGCATGACCCTAGATCAAGATATCGTATCGGACTTGATAAACTATTCGGTTAAAACCATAACAACTAACAAAACCACGACAACAAATATGAGTCTGTGTTTCGGTTTCGTAACAAGCCTTAGTGTTGGTTTTGGACATTTTTTTTCGGTTTTGAGAAGGCCTTAATTTGATAAACAGAGTTCTAAAGTTGTTAGGCCTTAATTTGACAGAGCTCTAGAATTGTTTGCTTGAAATCTACCCAAATCAGAGATGTAGGATTCGCCCTCTCTGCTGCACACACACACACACACACACACACACACACACACACGCAGATATATATATGAGAAAACTGGGTATTGTAAATGGCATTTAGGCATTATTGAGTTAGGCTAACTTGATATAGAAATGAATTCAAACAATAATATGAATCAAATCATCATTTTACGGCATGATAAATGTGTTGTATTTGTTGAAAGAATCAGTCCTCGATAGAACGCTTTAGTACAATGATATTGCTCAAATTGGGAATTACAAATTTAAAACAAGGTCATATTCGTTAACAATACATTATATTACTATGTTTACGAATAAATGAGTGGACCTTGAACTTAAAAAGAATAATCATGTGATTGACTGTATATTGCATGTATATTATGTCTCAAGGTCTACATGACACATTCATTTATCATGCCATACAACAACAAAGCTCGATTTTCTTGCGATAAGACTTTGCTCGTCATCACAAGGGTTACTTAAGTGGGGAGCAAAGTTCATGTTTCTGAGTGTTACTTTATTCTTCATATACAATGCTAATCAATATTTAAATGTTGGAAGTTAAATATGGGTTTGATTGAAAATCGTATCGCTTCAAAGATAATAACATACATAATAAAGATATTTTTTTTAAAAGCCCAAGGTTTTGGGTACAACGTAAATTGCAACTTCAAGTTCGTTATTATGGCACTGATGTATTTTTTCTTCCAATTGTGACAAAAGACGAGTATTCAACTGAGTAAGATAGTCTTGAATTTGTCATTGTCCTTTACAAAGAAAGTTTGATCCAAATATTGAAAATATGTGTAACCAAAAGTATGACCATAACTTACTTTCTAATAATGGAGGAATAAATTACAGATCTGACCTGCCCTGTATCTGTATCGACGGAGTATTTATTGAATAATAAGATGATATACACATGCTTTCCTTTTTTCAGAATATTTTTTTTTTATTTTGTTTTAAATGAATGTTCCTTATACAAGTGAAAGCTGAGAAAAAACAACTCTTCACTTTCACCGTTCATCATCAGTCGTTCAACATTAGTTCCAGCATAATCTACAGTAGCTTTCTGCGCTTCTTTGCTTCTTCTCGGGGTCTTCCACCACTTGATACACTGGCAGCCTATCATGTGCTGATACATGGCGCTAAGCCCACAACAAAAACAACATTCTGAGGCCTTTCGATTTGCATGTGTATAAAATCAGGGACATATATTAGCAAGATCTGAATATTGCTTGAATAAAATGTAAGCAAGACAACATAATTAATTAAATGCATCTGACGCCTTGTTTCGTCAAAAAAATACAATTTTACATTTAATAAGCTTGTGATAGACATGCTAAACAGCCATTTAGCTTCACATGTTCATCCGTACTTTAAAATAATCCATTCCAAACCAAACCTTTCGTCAATGAGACTGAATATGTAAATAACTTCACAAAAAATCATCATATGATTTTTATAAAATGCTTTAAAGAAAAAACATTTCACAAATACTTATGACACAAGGATATTTAAACAGTTTATAAACACTTAGCAGTGATCATATATTTCATTTTTTGTTCATGGGTTTAATTTTTTTTAATAATAGACATTACTTCTAACTCAGTAATATGATAATGGTACCTTACTTATAAACGATTCATATTTATCAAGACATTTATGTTAAAACATGAACTTCTGGAGTCATCATTTACTTGATAATGAAGTATCATGTCGAAAATGCATAACGTCACAAAACTTTGTACATTAACAAAACACTCTATTAGCGAGGAATACTTTGCTCTAATTTTTTTTCACAACATTGATGTGTCCATAAACAAACAACAAAATAGGCAAACAATGATGTTAATTAAGAGTGTAGAGGTTCCTGTTAACTAGGTTTGGGTTCTTTGCTCGCAGAATTATTTTTAATTATTACAGAAAACCCACCCTGGCTCGTTCGTCTTAGAAATTGAAGTAGCGATAGAGATAAGCAATGCTCCGAGCCCCCAGTCAGCGATGCCGACAGATAAATTACTGAATACACAAAAGGTTAAATTAAAATAAACAACAATTTAATACCATTAAATGACAGATAGTCATTTCTCAAATGAAATCCAATATTTAAAACCCTATTGGAGTAAGTAGTGTTATAGATTTTCCTCCTGTCCTGCATTTCTACTCATGTGTATTATGCTTTCGCTCAAATGGTACTCCATTTACCCGTCAGTCCATGAAGTTCTGCTTCCGTTCTCTAATGTTCTCGTCTCCCAGAGACTCGGAACCAACTGCACTATGTTATTTCCCTCTGTCTTCTACAGCTCATCTGGTCAGTAAATGCTTCCTGTCCGAAGCTCCTTTGTAATTCCCAGAATAATAAAGATTCGCGCCAATTTTAAATGACATCGGAGTAGCTAATAACTTCACGCAAGATGGTTTAGCGACTACAGACATTTAGTTTCCAAGATACTCGATTTAAGCTCCGAGTTCACCAATTGTCTACATAATTAGCACACATTGGCTCTTCACCAGCAGTCTATCAAGGGTAAATTTACGACCCCCACTTGATGTTCCTTTGAAGCCAACAGCGGCAATTCAACACTTACTAATGAATCGCGCTCTGTCAAAATAATGCGCCAGTCACAAGTTCCTATGGCCATGTTACACACACTGGCTTTGACACCTCATTAAGCACAAGGCTGACATTCGCTACATTTATGAAGCGGGATTATTAGTCTCAGGGTCACGCATATACATCTTGCAATCTGGATATTGTTCATCACCTACAACTTGACAAAGAGCTTAAAAAAGACGGTTGAGGTGGATGAATGGTGCAAGACGCATTTGCTCCATTGCAGATAGGTTATAGGAGTTCAATGTCATTATAGGCTTTCTGTGCATCTTCGTTAAATTGGTTTCGCAAGTCCATAGGCACATTTTATTAAATATGTCCTTATTTAAAACCGAAATATACAGAATCTCAGAAATACAAACCCCATATATATATATATATATATATGCATACAGAGTGTGTGTGTGTGAGAGAAAGAGAGAGTAAACAGAAAATCTCTCAGATGTAATTATTGCTATATTGCTATACTGACAAACTTTTATAAATTTCAAGGGTAATGTAGAAGAATGATCTATATTTATAAACAGAGGGACAGAAAGAGTGAATCATTAATACCTATCATCAAATCATGTTGTACACGAGTTAGTAATGTATCTGATGATGATGATACCTGGTTCTTGATCAGTCTGGTATGGGAAAGAAAATACATATATAAATAAATAAATAAGATTTTAAGTAACTGTAAGCCTTGTTGACAATATAGTTTGACTGAGATAGCTGGAAGTATAAAAAAATATTAGTGTTCGCTATCCCCAGCACTCTCTCTCTCTCTCTCTCTCTCTCTCTCTCTCTCTCTCTCTCTCTCTCTCTCTTGGAAGTTACGACAAATTAACCACTGTTTGTTGGTGGAATATGAGCTCTGTGGTAATGTCTTTCATGCTCTGAATATGCAATATACTTGATCTAGGACAGGTCTGCCCTTTTAGGGATTAATCTTGCAGCTCCGTCACTGTAACTGTCACAATGTTATGTAATTTTATCGTTATGGTGATTAATATGAAATCAAATAAGCTGTCACAATGCTATGAAGAGAAATAGAACAATGCAAGGTAAGATGTTGACAGAGGTACTATAAAAAAAATGTACATGTAATTCAAAGATACAAAAGGGCGAAATATATAAAATAGATACCGACAAGGCCAGATTATCCATTAGGCAATGTAAGCAACGTGTCCAGGCCCCCCCCCCCCAAGTTGTTAATAGTACTGTAACCATATCTATGGACAAGGGAGGATAGCTATGGGCTCATATGTTGTCTGTGCCACGGGCCCCCAAATGCCATATATTCGGCCCTGGATAAAGAGATAAATGAGATGGCATACACACACAAATAAATAAACTAATAGATATGACTGAAATTATTGCAGTTTTTGATCCTGGTAGAAACAATAATTAAACAAGTCATTAACGGACCTCTTAATTAGAAAAGGCTTTTCATGTATATTAGGATTGCTAACGTGCTTCAACTAAAACAAATAGCAAAACAGCGAATACAAATTGGTATGCAAAAAACTGACATAATTTAATAGTTGAGACATAACTATAATGGATTAACTTTCTCCACCACCTGTCAGTAATAGGTATCATGGTACCAATTATTTTTCCATAGACCTCAATGCTAATATTTGGAGACATAAATATATTTTCTATCCTAATTTAGCGCGCATCTCACACACTGTTATAGAGAACAATGTTATATTGTCAATTTGACGATGACAAAACCAGGTACTCCATTGCATTTAAGAGAGATAACTCTGCTGGAACTAGACAGAGGTATGAGTTATCTAGTCACAACATACATATTTTCAGTCATGTGTGTTACATTTTCAAAAAAATCATAAAAAATACAAAATATGATCTATATAGGAATTAGTATAAATTCACATGTTGCCAAGACGCTAAACTTTTTTTTAAGCCTAACAGAAAGTATAACTTTTACATAATCCACCAATCGTAACTAGTGTTGTTGTTTATTTCTGAATGCAAGGTTCGTAGGAAACTTAAGCTCCACCCACTTGGACTTGCGCTATAGGTACCGTTATACCAATACAGCAACTCTACAAAAACTGAGAGCGGGATTGCAGTTCGACAATATGTTCAATCAGCCAATGAGATTTTAGTATTTGTTTTGAGTTTGATTACGTTACACCCCTGTCTAGACAGATTCAGTTCTCTGCTTGTTGCAAGTATTATAACACGGGAAACTTGTGTGATCACTAGTTATCGTTTATAGTCACGGAAAACGTGATTTTGGTAAGTACTGTACATTTTAATTACCTTTTGCTTATACAAGTAGGCTATTATTTGATAAAAAGAAGGAGATTGTTTTCCAGAATTGTGCTGCAGCATATATGGTGTATGAATTGTAATCATTTAGGAAGAAAAAATACTTTTGTTCGTTCCACACATCGTCACTAATGATATCCGAGTATGTTTCCCATCGCATTCATTTCGCGTACGAATGATTTAAAAACATTATTCGTACTGACATCCACAATTCATTCCATACATGCTGATAAATAATATTCGGTGTACATGTAATCCGCCACGTTTGAGTTTTCGACGAGTCCACTGGAAAACACATTACATTATGGGAACCGTCGAGTGCCACATATAACAAATATTATCTGACTGTCTTTAATAAGTTTTCTGCTTATCTTAACATGTCAGTGTCAACAGTAAAAGACGAACTAAGGAACCAATAGATTGAAATAGACGGTAAACAACATTTGAATATAAAGAAAAAAAACGTAAGCATATTTTGATAATAATAATAATAATAATAATAATAATAATAATAATTACCATGATGGAGATTGTTCAGCTGATCTGTTTCACTTGTTAGATATTTTATGTTGAACACGGGGCTTTAAATAAGCTCTGAAGAGCATGCAAAACATGTGTATTTTATATATATATATATATATATATATATATATATATATATATATATATATATATATATATATATATATATATATATATATATATTGTGTCTGCTTAAAATAACATTACATCAGTCAGATATTCAAAATAGTCATACATTTACGATATAATAATACTAGACGCTTATATCTCTTCTCGTGCTACCTATTTAAGAATCAACGCAGAAATTTGAACGTACATTTCGGTTAGAGTTAATAAATTTGGTGCCAATGTTTATCTGAGAGATTTGACTTTATATTGCTATCCAAAGGTTGAAGCAATTATCATTCCTTTAAGAAATGCCAGACCATTTTTCCACGCTACGGTTCGACATGGCCATGATAGCGCCCACTTAATATGCAAGTGCAACGCACTGAATGTAATACTGCCTTCTCATTGGTCAGCTAAAAATATGTTATAAATAGATGCAGTACGTCATTTTCCTTTGGCCAATGAGAGGACATTATTTAATTCAGTGAGCTACAGTTGCATTCACGTTGGAGCGATCAAGGCTATGTCGAACCGTATGGTAGGAAAATAGTCTGCCATTTCTTAACTCTATCATAGTAGGCCAAAGTTTGGTTCAGCATACAAAGTCAAATTCCTTGGCTAAACATCGGTACCAAATTTATTACACGGGAAATGTAGCTTGAAAAAAGCTTTGATTCTTAATTAGATGGCTCGAGAAATGAGAGAAGTGTTTTCACTTGTATTTTTTATAGTACATATATGACAGGCAAATTGTAAGCAACGACACGAGCTCCTGTGGTCTATCATAGAACATAAAACTGTTACATTCAAACATGTCAATGCATTTCTGTATGTGTTACTATGATCTTTAACTAAGTAACAGAAAGCGAAACCAAGATATTTAATAAAATTTTAGAAGAAAAAAAAATAAGTTTGGTATGTTCATCATCATCAGTCTCCTGACCATGTGTGGTCGTTGAGGCACTATCCAGTTCCCTCCACGCTACAAAGTAAAAATGTTACAAAGTGAAAATATAAGAGGAGCTAAAAATATCGTGAATTACATTCCAAATAATTCGATATATTCTATCACAATTATATGCGTTTAGAATGTTTCTAATGAATTCAGATACTGAATGTGCTGATATGCCAATAGTCTTGAATGTGCCGATGAAACAATACTCGTTATATATCACAATGATAATTCAGTATATTTTTTAATTAATTCAAATAATCCCAAAATGGTGTTTTTGTTAAAAACTCAGTGATCACGTTGTAATTCCAATGGATATTTTAATGAATAATTCGTCATATTGGCTTGAATCTACCTCAATCACGGACAAAGGTCAATCACACAGTACAAATGAAATATACGAATGTAATAATATTAAATGATGCAATATTTATGTTGTGTTGTTAGCCATATATGGTCTTCATATGCAATAAAATTTATTCAATTATTGGTAGTTCATTGATAGTGAACCAATGCTAATCATACTGAAAATTATAACTAAGTATCGATTTACTTTGATTGCCATGGTGACCAAGCGAAATGTTAACGTATGAAGATGCTTAATAGATTTGTTAAAAATAATATTGTTGCGGAATCAACCATAAAAAGCATTTATTTTTTCAGATAACTCAGTGCGATTTAAGTTATGACAAGTAAAATACTATTTATCGTGCATGTAGACTACTTATGTTGGTTTAACTTTAATACGAATAGAATACTGTTTATGGAGTGAAATCAAACTTAGCAGGACTAACAGAAAACTCAATTTGAAAATTGTGCAAAAGCAAGATGTCTAATAATTTTATCTACACACATTTATAGGTAGTTATAAGAATGATCAGTCAGTTAGTTGGGAAATTTTCTGAATTTGAAATTTGTGCAGTGAAAAGTAACAATTAAACAAGTTTATGAATTATTGAAATACTCAGGAGGCCTGTAATGTTTTATTGCAACATTGTCGATGCTTAAGAAAGTGGAAGCCAAATGTTAGAACAAAGGAGAAGATAATCTAATTAGCTACTGTAATTTGTGTAAAACATCGATCAAATATCAATTCAAACTATTGTTTGTTTGCTGTATCTACTAATGTAGCTGCCACAACCACCTTGATAGAGGCCTAACCATAGCATAATGACTGTTGTTCCTTGACCTCCCGCAGTCTGATGGCAAGTAAACTTATTACTTGCTAAGGGTCATTAACTTGATATCTGATGCTGTAAACAAGAGTCCGGATATCAGTCTCCGTGTCGGGAAAGTAGTACATGTACTGTATATTCTAACATCACTAAGGTCCGCACATTGCATCTTAGAGAATAATTGGACTATTTCATGATACAACGTTGTATTCTAATTCACTTAAAAAAAACACGAGAAGTTATGGTATTGATACGGTTCTGATTCATATTATTAGAGAAGTTATGGTATTGATACCGTTCTGATTCATATTATTAGAGAAGTTATGGTATTGATACCGTTCTGATTTATATTATTAGAGAAGTTATGGTATTGATACCGTTCTGATTTATATTATTAGAGAAGTTATGGTATTGATACCGTTCTGATTTATATTATTAGAGAAGTTATGGTATTGATATGGTTCTTATTAATATTTTTAGAGACGTTATGGTATTGATACGGTTCTGATTCATATTATTAGAGAAGTTATGGTATTGATACCGTTCTGATTCATATTATTAGAGAAGTTATGGTATTGATACCGTTCTGATTCATATTATTAGAGAAGTTATGGTATTGATACCGTTCTGATTTATATTATTAGAGAAGTTATGGTATTGATACGGTTCTGATTCATATTTTTAGAGACGTTATGGTATTGATACGGTTCTGATTCATACTATTAGAGAAGTTATGGTATTGATACCGCTCTGATTCATATTCTTAGAGAAGTTATGGTATTGATACCGTTCTGATTCATATTATTAGAGAAGTTATGGTATTAATACCGCTCTGATTCATACTATTAGAGACGTTATGGTATTGATACGGTTCTTATTCATATTTTTAGAGACGTTATGGTATTGATACGGTTCTGATTCATATTATTAGAGAAGTTATGGTATTGATACGGTTCTGATTCATATTATTAGAGAAGTTATGGTATTGATACCGTTCTGATTAATATTATTAGAGAAGTTATGGTATTGATACCGCTCTGATTCATATTGTTAAAGAAGTTATGGTATTGATACCGCTCTGATTCATATTATTAGAGAAGTTATGGTATTGATACGGTTCTGATTTATATTTTTAGAGACGTTATGGTATTGATACGGTTCTGATTCATACTATTAGAGAAGTTATGGTATTGATACCGCTCTGATTCATATTATTAAAGAAGTTATGGTATTGATACCGCTCTGATTCATATTATTAGAGAAGTTATGGTATTGATACCGCTCTGATTCATATTATTAGAGAAGTTATGGTATTGATACCGCTCTGATTCATATTATTAAAGAAGTTATGGTATTGATACCGCTCTGATTCATATTATTAGAGAAGTTATGGTATTGATACGGTTCTGATTCATATTTTTAGAGACGTTATGGTATTGATACGGTTCTGATTCATACTATTAGAGAAGTTATGGTATTGATACCGCTCTGATTCATATTATTAGAGAAGTTATGGTATTGATACCGTTCTGATTCATACTATTAGAGACGTTATGGTATTGATACGGTTCTTATTAATATTTTTAGAGAAGTTATGGTATTGATACCGTTCTGATTCATATTATTAGAGAAGTTATGGTATTGATACCGTTCTGATTCATATTATTAGAGAAGACATGGTATTGATACCGTTCCGATTCATATTATTAGAGAAGTTATGGTATTGATAACGTTCTGATTCATATTATTAGAGAAGTTATGGTATTGATACCGTTCTAATTCATATTATTAGAGAAGTTATGGTATTGATACCGTTCTGATTCATATTATTAGAGAAGTTATGGTATTGATACCGTTCTGATATATATTATTAGAGAAGTTATGGTATTGATACCGCTCTGATTCATATTATTAGAGAAGTTATGGTATTGATATGGTTCTGATTCATATTATTAGAGAAGTTATGGTATTGATACCGCTCTGATTCATACTATTAGAGAAGTTATGGTATTGATACGGTTCTTATTCATATTTTTAGAGAAGTTATGGTATTGATACGGTTCTGAATCATACTATTAGAGAAGTTATGGTATTGATACCGCTCTGATTCATATTATTAGAGTAGTTATGGTATTGATACCGTTCTGATTCATACTATTAGAGACGTTATGGTATTGATACCGTTCTGATTCATATTATTAGAGAAGTTATGGTATTGATACCGCTCTGATTCATATTTTTAGAGAAGTTATGGTATTGATACGATTCTAATTCACATTTTTAGAGAAGTTATGGTATTGATACCGCTCTGATTCATATTATTAGAGAAGTTATGGTATTGATACGGTTCTGATATATAATTTTAGAGACTTTATGGTATTGATATGGTTCTGATTCATATTATTAGAGAAGTTATGGTATTGATACCGCTCTGATTCATATTATTAGAGAAGTTATGGTATTGATACCGTTCTGATTCATACTATTAGAGACGTTATGGTATTGATACCGCTCTGATTAATATTATTAGAGAAGTTATGGTATTGATACCGTTCTGATTCATACTATTAGAGAAGTTATGGTATTGATACCGTTCTGATTCATATTATTAGAGAAGTTATGGTATTGATACCGCTCTGATTCATATTATTAGAGAATTTATGGTATTGATACCGCTCAGATTCATATTATTAGAGAAGTTATGGTATTGATACCGTTCTGATTCATATTATTAGAGAAGTTATGATGTTGATACCGCTCTGATTCATATTATTAGAGAAGTTATGGTATTGATACCGTTCTGATTCATATTATTAGAGAAGTTATGGTATTGATACCGCTCTGATTCATACTATTAGAGAAGTTATGGTATTGTTACCGTTCTGATTCATACTATTAGAGAAGTTATGGTATTGATACCGTTCTGATTCATATTATTAGAGAAGTTATGGTATTGATACCGCTCTGATTCATACTATTAGAGAAGTTATGGTATTGATACCGTTCTGATTGATATTATTAGAGAAGTTATGGTATTGATACCGTTCTGATTCATACTATTAGAGAAGTTATGATTTTGTTACCGTTCTGATTCATATTATTAGAGAAGTTATGGTATTGATACTGCTCTGATTCATACTATTAGAAACGTTATGGTTTTGATACGGTTCTGATTTATATTATTAGAGAAGTTATGGTATTGATACCGCTCTGATTCATATTATTAGAGACGTTATGGTATTGATACCGCTCTGATTCATACTATTAGAGTAGTTATGGTTTTGATACCGTTCTGATTCATATTATTAGAGAAGTTATGGTATTGATACCGTTCTGATTCATATTGTTAGAAAAGTTATGGTATTGATACCGCTCTGATTCATACTATTAGAGTAGTTATGGTATTGATACCGTTCTGATTCATACTATTAGAGAAGTTATGGTATTGATACCGCTCCCTATTCATCCTATTAGAGAAGTTATGGTATTGATACCGTTCTGATATATATTATTAGAGACGTTATGGTATTGATACCGTTATGATTCATATTATTTGAAGGGATTGACAAACATCACATTCGTTATCCCGGTACTCGCTTTCTTAAATATAACTAGCATTCTTTGATTGAGAATGACATGTGCATAAATGTACCGTTGTGATTCATATTATTAGAGAAATTATGGTATTGATACCGTTTTGATTCATACTATTAGAGAAATTCTGGTATTGATACCGCTCTGATTCATATTATTAGAGAAGTTATGGTATTGATACCGTTCTGATTCATACTATTAGAGAAGCTATGGTATTGATACCGTTCTGATTCATACTATTAGAGAAGTTATGGTATTGATACCGTTCTGATTCATATTATTAGAGAAGTTATGGTATTGATACCGTTCTGATATATATTATTAGAGAAGTTATGGTATTGATACCGTTCTGATTCATATTATTAGAGAAGTTATGGTATTGATACCGCTCTGATTCATATTATTAGAGTAGTTATGGTATTGATACCGCTCTGATTCATATTATTAGAGAAGTTTTGGTATTGATACCGTTCTGATTCATATTATTAGAGAAGTTACGATGTTGATACCGCTCTGATTCATATTATTAGAGAAGTTATGGTATTGATACCGTTCTGATTCATATTATTAGAGAAGTTATGGTATTGATACCGCTCTGATTCATATTATTAGAGAAGTTATGGTATTGATACCGCTCTGATTCATACTATTAGAGAAGTTATGGTATTTTACCGTTCTGATTCTAACTATTAGAGAAGTTATGGTATTGATACCGTTCTGATTAATATTATTATAGAAGTTATGGTATTGATACCGCTCTGATTCATATTATTAGAGAAGTTATGGTATTGATACCGTTCTGATTCATACTATTAGAGAAATTATGGTATTGATACCGTTCTGATTCATACTATTAGAGAAGTTATGGTATTGATACCGTTCAGATTCATACTATTAGAGAAGTTATGGTATTGTTACCGTTCTGATTCATACTATTAGAGAAGTTATGGTATTGATACCGTTCTGATTCATATTATTATAGAAGTTATGGTATTGATACCGCTCTGATTCATACTATTAGAGAAGTTATGATTTTGTTACCATTCTGATTCATATTATTAGAGAAGTTATGGTATTGATACCGCTCTGATTCATACTATTAGAGACGTTATGGTATTGATACGGTTCTGATTCATATTATTAGAGAAGTTATGGTATTGATACCGCTCTGATTCATATTATTAGAGACGTTATGGTATTGATACCGCTCTGATTCATACTATTAGAGTAGTTATGATATTGATACCGTTCTGATTCATATTATTAGAGAAGTTATGGTATTGATACCGTTCTGATTCATATTATTAGAAAAGTTATGGTGTTGATACCGCTCTGATTCATACTATTAGAGTAGTTATGGTATTGATACCGTTCTGATTCATACTATTAGAGAAGTTATGGTATTGGTACCGCTCTGATTCATACTATTAGAGAAGTTATGGTATTGATACCGTTCTGATACATATTATTAGAGACGTTATGGTATTGATACCGTTATGATTCATATTATTAGAAGGGATTGACAAACATCATATTCGTTATCCTGGTACTCGCTTTCTTAAATATAACTAGCATTCTTTGATTGAGAATGACATGTGCATAAATGTATTACAATCATTCCAGTTACTGCCACAGCAAGCCCACAAATAGTTTTGACGACCAAACAAGCTTGTCTGTGTTTCACATCACCACCGTTCTCTTTGTGATTTAACCTTGCAGTCGTGTTTTTAATTACTCATCGAATATTGCTTTTAAGTATGAAATATTGAGGCTAATTCTAATAGCAATAACAAAAAAATCTGTAGTACAAATTGATCGACCTTGTCCGGACTCATAAAATTCATATGTAACAAGTGCATGCATTTCTAACCCATTGCCCGTTTACTACTTGCACGTGCTATCATATAAATTCTCTGCTTGGGAAACATTTAAATTTGTAGGCGATTGTGCGCTCTAGTGGCCTGCCACCCCAACCATAATAACACACCTATCACAGTGGCGGCATAACAAACCGGCCACACGCCACATACGGCGTCATCCAAGCTTTTTGACGAAATCCAAGCACTCGATGGACTTACTCGCATTCCCAATCGCAAATACAGAGCTAAGTATGTTCAATAAATTTACATCCAGATTAAAAATACGACTGAGCACAGATAATGTTACAACCACCCACCAACTGACAACACTTCAGGCGCCAACGGTTAATCTTTTATAGCGAGGTGAAGTTCAAGTAATTCTAGATTAACTTCAAACATGTATGCGTGGTCGCTGTTGATTTATTCAGGTGTGTAGTTTCGTATGTCAGTGTGTGCTCGATAAATCCACGAAAATCCTCTAACAGGTAACGGTTGCATCATTGCCCACCATAAACGTGTTTGCAATCAAGATACAGGATGTAACTATTAAAGGCACCGGAGTGATACCCATCTATGCTTTTAGTTCGTTGTGTACGGACTCGAGCTTATATTCTTGCATAGCAGTGTCACGAGATTTTTCAAATACACCAGCAAGTAAAAACACATCAGATCGTGATAGTCACCCATGATCTTGTATTCGAATACCTTCATGTGAAAGCAACAAATTAAACCCATCAGTAGGTGGCAACTGAGTTTCAGCAAACTTGTCGCAATTGTTCCATGACCTCGTATTTATATTTTAAACTACCTTAGATAATGTGGATGAAGCAAATTAACCTTTTATAATGAAGAATCGGATCGCTTTGGAAATACTTTTATTGCCAAATAACAACCAATGCCTACGAATGTTCTGTATTTTTCGGACTATTCGTACAGCTATTTAACACTATTTGTAACTATATTCTTGTACTTTGATGAACTATAATACTTTGTACACAAGCTATGATTTTAACGCCCATTTTATACTCGTTATATATTTTTCTGATTTTATTGTTTTGTGGATTTTTTCATTTTTATTTTCTTTCAACGATTTTAAAATTTGATTTCATTTTCATTAATAATAACAATACATATTTATAGACATAGTAATTATTGATTCCTAAATTCAACGAATGATAACGGAAAATACAATAATAGCCTTTGTAGAAATGCTGGGTGTGTATCACGTTGGACTCCTCACACACACACACACACACACACACACACACACACAACCGGCCCAAATTTCAGTTAACGTATTATTGTATCATCATTTTCTTAACATGCGTGGAAAAAGGATATGCGAACTTATAGTCTCTTGAGTGCAGGCCCTTAAGTCTTTGTTCATTTCTGTAACATAATAGCAATTAAATGATGAAGTAGCTTGCGCTCTAAAATGGGGAAAACATTTCTACAGAATTTTTCCGCGGGGAGTGGAACATTTAAAACTGACTTTTTTTCTTATTCGAGTTGGGCATTATTTAATGAATTTTATTATTAAAATGGTCTTTATTCTTGGAATTCACTACCTAAGATTTACAACTGACTTATACAAAGATTGAAGAAACAACAACAAGGATAATAATAATAATAATAATAATAATAATAATAATAATAATAATAATAATAATAATAATTATTATTATTATTATTATTATTATTATTTCATAATTTCTGATTATTGAAAGTTTCCATTCATTTAGTTTAATTTTGCAGATGCTTTTTCTATTCGGGTATAAAATAAAATATTTAAGTCTTGATCATGAAATCATCATCGCAGAAATTGATGCAAATTACTTTCAAAAGCAATCACTGCTTGAACTGTTCATTCTAGATCATTGAATTTTCCATATGGAAGACACTTGACGAGAGCATGCCTCTAGAAAAGGATATCTCATATTGTCCAGAATAAGTCAATGTGACATACTGTACCAAGGATATCTCATATTGTCCAGAATAAGTCAATGTGACATACTGTACCAAGGATATCTCATATTGTCCAGAATAAGTCAATGTGACATACTGTACCAAGGACATCTCATATTGTCCAGAATAAGTCAATGTGACATACTGTACCAAGGACATCTCATATTGTCCAGAATAAGTCAATGTGACATACTGTACCAAGGACATCTCATATTGTCCAGAATAAGTCAATGTGACATACTGTGCCAAATTATTATATTATGATAAATGTTTGTTTTCATATCTCTGACAATCAACGTAATTATACTTAAAGTATGAAAAGTCAAAAGAAATAATTTTGTTTCGGGACAGAAGCAAAATCAATAAATATTTCTTTTTTGATATCTTTTGTTTTGGATTTCATGGTGAATCTAGAAATATAATTCTGTTCGCATAGAGTTCATCATTACATTAGATATACAGGGCACAATTAGGGCTGGCAAAGGCTATTCTAAATATAACATTACCATATAGTAGTAATGTGGGACGATATGGGGCAAATGGAAAATCCAGTCAAAAACAGCTTGGGACGATATGGGACAAAACAGCTTGGGACGATATGGGGCAGAAAGGTTTGGGACTGTATGGGGCAAAAAGGTTTGGGACTGTATGGGGCAAAAGGTTGTGGATCTGTATAGGGACAAGGGAAATTGAACATAGGGGTCTGTATAGCTACAAAGGGAAAATGGAGGCAAAGAAAGCTAATATCTTTTCGAGGCATATGAGTGGCCCTGAAAAGGGCCGTTATGTGTAATGTTAACAGTATCTTGTTAACATAGAAGACATCTCACAGTTCTTCTTCTCTTCCTTAAACTTCTCCTCACTGTCGGGCCATAGAGGAGAACTCTCTTTAAACAACCTTGTCTTTCCACATATACCCTTCTCTTCCAAAAGGCTGTATCCGTCATATGAATGACTGTCCACGATGATCTGACATACATGGGTATATCAGTCCGAAACAGCATGGTCGAAACAAGGGTAGAAGATTCAACGTTAGTCCACATCTTGTGATGAGAAACAGGTTAAGCGAATGCCGTGTACTGCGGCTATTTATAGGGGAAGAGCGGATCGAAACGGATTGAGGGTATCCACCAATCCAAACGTGCGTTACAAAAGGCAGTCACAGTCATCCAATCGGAAGAGAGCAGGCTGTGACGTCACCTTTCCTATATAGAGCTACTAGAGCCTGCGCACAGTCAATCGATGCGACAGAGTTATCAATGATATCGGACACTAAGAAGACAATGAATTGGCTGAGTCAGTAGTAGAGACAGCGAGTAATGGGACAGCAGTGACTACTAAAGTCATGACAAATCTACATCCAGAGGAAATTGATTTTAACTGGGATATTGTGGATTTTTTATCATCACAAGAATTTATTCCGGAACCTGTGTTACCTTCTCCATCTTCTTATGTACACGTCGATGATATTGCAAAGACAAAAAGAAGAATTGGAGCGATTTTTACAACAACAGAAAGTAGAAGAACAAGCTTTTCTTATACAACAGCGGGAAGAAGAAGAGCAAGAAGGAAACACCAGGAAGAAACAGTAGCAGCAACAGAGAAGAAAGAAGATCAACGACAGAAAGAGAATAATGAAAATGAAACAGTCACGACGGTACTTTTAGATATTTTAGCAGAGTTAAAAACTCTGAAACAAATGTATCAGTCTTCTTTATCACGACCGAAGGGAAAAAAGACCTTCACGAGCTAAACAATCCAATCTCACTGTGACTACGTCTGCCATACCACCGTTAGTGATTTCTACCAAATCATTGACAGGAACCACCAGTCCCGAAGTAGGCCTCGGCCGTGGCAAAGGCTTAAGTCAGCTCAAGAGGAATTCGTCCCGTTTCTGAGTTTGTTTTGTTTTCAACAAACAAAACACCAACGGTCCTTTTCAGGGCCACTCAAATTATTTCGAAAAGAAATACTATGTCAATTACCTAATTCAATGAAAACTCAAAAATCCTTTTTTATTTTATTTTTTTAAACCCATTATATACGTGTGAGTATAGGAGTGTGTGAGTGTAGTTTTTTATCCTATAAAAATCAAAACCAAGAGACACTTACATTTTTTTCTCTCTGGTATTCTGGTACAAACGTTACAAATCAATATCACAACATAACATTACACAATACCACTTCAAAAAAGTTCATAGGTTTCTTCAGTTTCACTCTCTGTTTTTTCATTTTCTTTACTGTCACAGGTTTTCTTTTTCTTTTTCTTCTTTCTCTTCACTTTCGTTTCGTCTTCTTTTCTTGTCCTTGTGAACGTGTGGAGGATCTTCCTTAGGGGGAGGTCACCTCTTCCTCCTTCTGTTCAGAATTCCTTTCCTCCTCTTCCTCCTTCAACTCCTGTTGTTTCTTAGGACAGTTTGGAGACCAATGTCCTTTCTCTTTACAATAATAACAGGTATCTTAACTTTTGTCTCTATTGGTACCTTTTCTGTTTTTGTCACGATCTGAACATTCTGTAGGCCAATGTCCTTTCTTCTTACAGATATAGCAAGTATCTTGACTTTTATCTCGAAAGGAAGGAGAATAGTCCGTAGGATTGTCTAAAGAAAACTTTCGTATGACCCCACGTAAAGCTCTGATGAGAAGTTCAACTTGTGTATTTTCTTCCATCGTTCTGGTCAATGTGAGAATAAAATGAATACTGAAAGGTTAGACACTGACCCTTTATATATCCACGGATCGGACATGAATATATAGGGTTATGGTCTTTAAAAGGTAGTCATTTGACTTTTTGCAGACAAGATGAAAAGACCACATCATGTTGTGGAGAAAGGAGAAGACAGTAAGAGACAGAAACGTAATGTATCGCCTAGCACAGTAGCTGAAGTCTTGGTTCAAATTCATGCCAGTGATTTTGAAGATGACATGAGTGAGCCCAAATCCACACCCAGACAATCGACATCCAAGCAAAGTGCACCACCCTTAGTAAACCCTGAAAATTACTATCACATTCGAGAGACGGAAAAGCGTTCCTCTCGAAAATTTAGAACAACAGCTTACACGTATGCCGTAAAGTTTAAAGATTTCAAGTCCAATGTACCTTTGGAGAATACAGAAGGGTTCATTACCGAGGTGTGCGATTCTGTGTTAACTACACTGAAACAGCAATATCAAGCCAAAGAAGACGATCGCTTGAGACTTTCTATTCATCACGATAATTTAAAGTCTCCTGTTTGGATCGAGTTTAGTAGCCTATCACAATTAACACCTTCCAAAGTCATCGACAAAATTCAACATGTGCAACAATCCAATGACAAGTTTCACATTACCGACGGAAAAACCATACTGTTCATGACCCACGTGTCTCTTCCTCAGGGGACTGGACAACGCAAAAAAGTGTTATTGGTGGACAGCCTTCGCAACATTAAGCGAAGCCTCGTCCAAATTAACAATTCTCAAGACCAGATGTGTTAAGTCCGTGCCATCGTCGTGGGACGAACGTATGCCAACAAGAACGACACGGCAGAATGGAAAAGAGCATGGACAACTATTCGAAAATCGGAGCGAACCAAACAACGAAGTGAAGCAGAACTCCTGTTGCAGCAAGCGGGGATATCCAAAGAAACCCCTTGCGGTATTCCAGAAATGCAAAAATTGCAAGACGTCTTGTCTCCACATTACACTTTGAAAGTACACCCTCAAGAAGTGCGTGGTCCTCTTTTGTTTCGAGGCCACGATTTCAAAGACGGAAAATACATTCACGTCTATCATCACGGTGGTCATTTTGATACCATTACTAGTATTATCGTATTTCTGGGATACGGTTACTACTGTGAAAAATGTGACTATGGCTATAACAATCGAGAACACCACAAGCATTGTGGATCGAAATGTGAGGGATGTTTGGCCTCTCAACCTTGTCTGGACAAAGGACAAGTACGAGTGCATTGCCCTGTTTGTCAGCGCACTTTTGTCAGTCTTACCTGTTACCAACAACATTTGAAGATGCAAGGTTCACAGCAGAAAAGTGCTTGTCAGCTTTTGAGAATGTGCCCCACTTGTGGACAAGGCATACGTACCAATAATGCCAAGTTTCACGTTTGTCGAGGGAAGAAACGATGTCACATTTGTCACCAAATCGTGGACTTGGAACACGAATGCTTCATTCAGAAATATCAACCTCGACCAGAAGAGACCCAGAAGAAAGGAAATTTTATCTTTTTTGATTTCGAATGCATGCAAGAAACTGGTATTCACATTCCTAATTTCTGCGTGGCTCACCGTGCGTGCGAGCAGTGCATCCAAGAACCCATCTTTAGTCATTGTCCTCACTGCAGCAAGATTCCTGGAGGACGTGAAAAAATCTTTCGAGGGTCAAACACGCTAGCCAATCATTGGAAAAATCAAAAGGTGGTGGAACAACGACAGAAAATAAAAGAAGAAGTATCGAAAGGTCCTTTTCAGGGCCACTCATATACCTCGAAAAGATATTAGCTTTCTTTGCCTCCATTTTCCCCTTGTCGCTATGCCCCATACAGTCCCAAACCTTTTTGCAACATACAGTCCCAAACATTTTTGCCCCATATCGTCCCAAGCTGTTTTTGACTGGATTTTCCATATGCCCCATAAATCTTTGCCCCATATCGTCCCAAGCTGTTTTTGACTGGATTTTCCATTTGCCCTCTATCGTTCCACATTACTACTCATATCAGCTTGTAAATGAACTGTATCCAGGCAAAGTGTGACACAATCTGGACACAAAATCGGATTCCAACCATGGACGACTTTTGGGTGTAAAAAGGGTCCAAAAACGTAGCCTTTTCCCTCTTTATTGTGTTGTGCAACTTAAATGTCCAGATTATTTGCTATCGTTGTAGAGCTAAATCTGTCTACCCTTCTATAATACCACCCACTTTAGTGTAACATGCATAAACCTGACGCTACAGACCTTGGAAGTAGGCTACTACCTCATACCCCGTAAACTCGTCGCTAAGGGTTAATGTGTTAACGAGTAAAGAAGCTACTTATTTTCAGTAAATAAATACAATAGACCGAGTTAGTTCTCTCATCTTGTATCATACTTTCCATAGCTGCATGCTCTGTTTAACACATCCCCTTTAACTTAAAGAAACGAATCGATGTGAGATTAGATCTAAAGTTTCTCATATGATTTTCTTCAATAAGTTTATTTCATTTATATGGTACACTTAAATTTCGAAATAGTCCCCACATGGCTCATTTTGTTTACAATAGATAGTGAATGTGGCCATTTTGTGTTAGGAAATTCATTATCAAAAGTAAGACTTTAGACCAGTCTAAACTTTAATGTAAAGAGACCACCTTGATTGAGCAGTTACATGAGATGTGTTCCGCTGTACGGCGATTCAAATGGCGTTGACATACTTTGTGTGCGAAACGATTTAGGTACTTTTAGCTACAATTAATGACTCTTATCTGAAAATTCACCGAGTCACAGACGCTGCCAAGTAGTTTTATATGCGCAATAGAAATCACTGGTTCAATTTATAAGACATTTAGCGATTGAATAACTTGGTAGATGAAGTTTCTCGCTTGCACAATTAAACACACACACACAAGCACACACACACACACACACACACACACACACACATACATACATACATACATACATACATACGCACGCACACACGTACATATATCTACGTGAAATATTAAATAGTATTAAACCTTTACTTCCATTATAGATCATTGCACAAAAAGAAACAACAACAACACAGCAACATATGGAGATTCCTCACAACTATGTCGAAATCCCGTTCAAATGGCAAACCATCGCAACATTTTCGGGCCGTATATCCCCGATGGAAATATTAATAGAAAATGACAGTGATTATGAGGTGATGCTCGACAGCGAATATTTTTATACTGGACAACGGTTTGAATCTACATTTGGGAAGACCATGAAGCCTGGGTCTAGCTGTCTCACTCTCGCTGCTAATAAGATCCCAAGTATCTACTGGGGTGTAACTGGAGGATTGAAATATCGAATTCATGGAAAAGATATATGTCTGTATCTTGGTTTCGCCAGTCCTTTTATGAAAAGCTGCAGTTGTTATGTATGCCTAACCTGTGACGATCATACCGCCGAGTGGGCCTGTACACAAGGAATTGATGCTGATGGGCATTCCAAATCCGCTTCTTCCGATGACTGTCGCGTACTTGCATATCTGACAGACGGAAAATATTGTCCAAACAAGAGGGTTGTATTTCGGATAGAAAATAACAAGACATCCCAATAAGCTTCAAAATTCGAAGATCTCCTATTTCGAATAGCGTATTAGTTGCGAGAATGAACGCAGTTTCGAAGGATAATATGCTTAACAAAGACTTACAGGAATAAGATGTCGCTACAGTATAGATTTATCGTAGATCGTATTCGTCTTAGCAATATATGTATAACCTTCAGTAATCAAGGCAAATTATATTAAAAGTAACCATGTTTTCTTTGCAATTACATACATACAAGTTGTTTTCTCCCAATAGCGTCTTTATTTTAAATCATATTTGTCATTCTCAAGGACATCCACACACATTCCCACCCCCACCCCCCCACACAAAACCTACGAAACTTGAACATACAATTTTTGTCGTCAGAATTTTTGTGTTTCATTTCTTAATAAAGTTGTGGAGAGGAAGATCGGTTTACTATGCTTTGAATATATCTATATCTTTTGCAATTAATATGTTCTTGAAATCATCACAACGGGGACACATATATACAAAGTGTAGGAGTGTACCCTAATTTTTAGAAACCTTATCGTCCAAAGCCAATACATAAAACATGTTTCCGTTAAAAGAAAGTAATTAAATATATGTACACCAGATATTCAGTTAAATTTCTTTTTACAGTTATGTAAAGATTTGGTAACTAAAATGTCAACAAAATAAGGATTTAGTAAGTTATATGTGTTTTACATTGTAATTACACGGGTGGAATATTCGAATATTATTCAACCAAACGTGACTTAAAGTTCAAATATATAATTTTATTTTTCAACGTCTATTCAAGTTTTAATATTATAATCACTGTTACTAAATAAATCAAGAGTGCACAACCTTTTTCGGTGCTGCAAACATATTTCATAATATAATAAAGTTCACGGGTGAGAATTCTGTGTTGTTTTAATTTGCCCTTAGGGCCGGACAGAACATGTACCGGCCCGCGGGCTGCGGGTTGTGCACCCCTGAAATATATATCGTTTCCTATGCATTTAATTTTGCATGTTATATCATAGTTCTACTAACAGATTTTCAACGTAGGTTGGTGCATATATTTCCATTAGCATTAGAATGAATACTTATCTCTCTTTCTCATTCTCTGTCTGTCTGTCTCTCATTTATTAATTAAAGCAAAGAAAGAAAGGCTTTGCGAATAAGCCATTAATGCTAACCAATGTCTTGATTAACGTTGGTAATATTCAGAGTATTGTGATTATAAATTAGTAGATCGTTTATTATTTTTGATGTTGTTGTCATTATTATTATTATTATTATAATTATTATTATTATTATTATTTTATTATTTTTATTATTATAGTATTATTATTATTATTATTTATATTATTATTATCATTATTAATGTTTTTGTTGTAGTTTTAATGTAATAAATTTGACAAATAATTGAATATGGGTAGGTGCTAGTGGGAGTGGGTGGGTGTGGAAGTAGAGTAAGAATTGTATTGCCATTTGGCCGACAGACTCTTCATTACATTGATCAGGAATAATTAATCAGCAATGTTGGTAAACATGTCTCCGAATTTTTTTTTTTAATAGGCAATCAACCAATTGATAATCGTACTAAATTTTGTAATGATTTTTTGTAAGAAATAATATCTGCTACTAAAACTAGGTTATCAGCTTGAAATGAAATACAGCGACAAATACATATTTAGAAACAGTGACTTTGAGATTGAAACGTGAATAAACGTTGAATAAGTACAAAAATTAAAAAATCAATCAATCAATCAATCAATATTACATTATGTCGTATAATATTCCTGGCTGAAAGTGTTTGCATATCTTTATTGTGTTATGTAAATTTCATTTATGTAGTGTGATTTACTGTTGTCTATAATTCAGGGTAGAAGTGTGGGCCTACCTGACTAATATTTCTTTTATAAACAACATATTAGATACCTAATTCTTTTCTATGATGATAGAGTTCAAGGCATAGCTTAATATAGAAATTAATAATGTATATAATGGAAAAACTTCAATAAGCTGACAGAATATTTTCAGGAAATGATTTTTGTGACCGATGTCAGGTTGGGGTATGTAAAGTTGTTTCCTTCAAAACGTTTTATTCCTAATCTTATCATCAGTTTTTAGAGGAATCAGTTGAAATTGTGTTTAGTTTTGATTTAAGAGGATTTATTTATTTTAATTATTAATTGGAATTATCAAATACTCTTTGGTTTACGACTAAAGAACTATCTTGGAATTAGTGTGAATTCTTTCAAGAACATTTTGAATATGTAATTGCGATACATCGAGTTTTTTCACACTAGCACATTCGAGATCATTGGTATATCAGCAAGATATTTTGGATTATATTATTGTAATGCATCTAGACTGTTGGCATAATAATATATTCGAGACTACAAGGACATCAACACATTCAGTTTTTGAGTTCGATATGAACACAACCTTAATTGCAGTACTCTATAAATTTGTAATTGTGATTTAACTTACAGGAATAGTTTTCATTTATTTCGAAATATTATGAGTTCCTCTTCACATTTCACTTTGTATTATATGGGAATACATTATATGTTGAATCTTACAAAACCTTTTGACTTTTCGCATTTTTTCTTTTACTTAGTTTAAAAGCATATAATCGTAACAAAAGATATCCCCGCAAAAGTTACCCCAATAATCCTTTCTTTTTTTGTTGTGCACAAGCGATCTAGGTTTACTATGGACGAATTGTATAACTGAACAAATTTTAACAAACACCATGGTAAAGGAATTTATGGCTGATATAATATTCTGCATACATACATACATACATACATACATACATACATACATACATACATACATACATACATACATACATACACACACATTACATACATACATACATACATACATACATACATACATACATACATACATACATACATACATACATACATACATACATACATACATACATACATACATACATACATACATCCATCCAGACACAAATTACATACATACATTCACACTCATTAAATACACACATACACACGCATGTATGCATACACACGCATGCATGCATGCATGCATACATACATACATACATACATACATACATACATACATACATACATACATACATACATACATACATACGCAAGAAATATGAAACTGTATTAATCCATGACTTCCATTGTAGATCGTTGCACAAAAAAGAAGCAACAACATAACAGCACATATGGAGATTACTAAAAAGTTGATTGAGATCCCATTAAAGTGGGAAACCATCTCAGCATTTTCTCAACGTCTACGTCCGTTGGAAATATTGATAGAAAATGCAAGTTTTCATGAGCTAGAATTCGATAGCGAATATTTTAATACTGGAGGACGGTTTGAATCTACATTTGGGAAGACCATTAATCCTGGGTCGAGCTGGCTCACTCTCATTGCCAATATAATCCCAAGCGCCTTCACTGGTGTAAGTGGAGGATTGAAGTATAGGATGCAGGGAAATAATCTCAATATGTATCTTGGTTTTACCAATCCTTTTTGGGGATGCTACAAAAGTTTTGCACGCTTGACTCACGAGGAACACGCTGCTAAGTGGGGCTATGAAAATGCACATGATGGACTCTACAATGCCTCTCCTTCAGTTGAGGGCTTTCGCGTAACTGCTGAGATAACAGACGCAACATATTGTCCATCCAAAAGGATTGTGTTTCGGATAGAATAGGGAATGACATCGCAATAATCTTCAAATATAATGAAGGGACATTTGCTATCTGTTTTCGCAAACTAGGAACATTTTAATAGATAGTGTGAAAAGAGGTCAACATCATTTGCAGATTAGGCAAATATTATCACTAGAAACGTTTCGTGTATCGAATGGCATATTAGTTACGATAATGAACGCATTTATAAGTTGAATATGCGTAACGAAGACTTGCAAGAATAAGATATTTTCTGCTGATATATTGATACATCACCTTAACTTAATTTTGATCATGGATTGTATCTATCTTAATATGTTTAACCTTCAGTTATCAAGGCTCAATATAATACAATTAACCATGTTTTCTTTGCAATTACATTTAACTTGCTTTCTCCCAATAACGTCTTTTTGTTGCATCATATCTTTCATTCTCAAACATGAGTAAAGCCAAATCGTTGACAAAAGAGATTCAGCAATATTCTTGATAAAAGAGTGCACGCATGGACTTGTACCAGATTAGTACGGGCTTTCTTGAAACGTTACTGAGTCAGTCAGCATCAAAAAACGTTTTGAAGACGTCATACTACTCAAGTTTAACAAAGATCCTTTCTTCAACCACGTGAAGGTAACGCCAACACGTATTGACCATGGTATTATGTCGCCTCTATACTATCAGCGCTTGTCGATAAAACAAACGTTTTGTTTCTGATTTGATTCAAACTTACATCAGAAAGTTCAATATAAAGTTAACATCTTTTGGTTCTGACTAATTTACTTATAAATGAATAGTCCACTGCACTTTCACAGCAGGTACAAAAAAATAGGCAGATGACAAATAAAACTCTTATACTGGACGATGTCTTTGTAGAACTATTACATAGGCATATTTACAAAATTTATTAATAGGTTGACTTTCATGCATTATACTACCGCATCTTAACTAACCATACAATTATGCGTGTACATTTACTTACCCAGATAACATTTCAACGTTGCTCTAAGGCTTTGGCAATAATTTCTTGGCAACGCGATTTAGTGAACTTGGTGGAATGTTACTACAACTTTGTTGTTTAAGGCCATATATATAACAATTCTACAACATTCTGACAACATTTCATACCTGTATTGAAAATTAAAAAATGCAACATGTTGTGTTTTTGTTTTAAGCATATGCCCCACTGCTGGCAAGAAAGCCCAAACTTGCAATTAAACACTACAAATTTATGATCATTATCATCCATCGAGGAGGAGTATGGATAGGGTTTTCAAGAAGGCTTCCGCTGTCACTTTATTGAACTTAAGACCTGCACCATTTTTAGTTAGGACAAACTAAAATTTACCGGTCATTGACCATAAAATAATGACATTGAAGGCGTAATGACTCCCGCAAATTAGTTCAAAGTTTTCCGTATATAAATGCACTCTGCACAGTATAGTGTGTGTGTGTGTGTGTGTGTGTGTGTGTGTGTGTGTGTGTTTTGGATTTATAATGCAGTGTTAAAAAAATTCAGTCATATCGCTGTGATGTTTAACAATTTATAGTGATGGCCAGCAGTGGGGCATCATACCGCATACATCTAGCATCATATCCCATCCACTCAAATTATTTGGAAACCATGTAGACCAGTACTAACATTAACCTTCTAATGCTGTGCGCCGAATGGAAGCAGCTGCTAGTACAATTTTATTATTCTTTAATATGACTCGGCCGGGACGACCTATGGCATCCGAGGCTGACACTCTAACTAAGCAGCAGAGGAGGCGAATCCTACAACTTTTTTTAGAAGCGTCGACGAGTTAATCTGAGGCTTCCTCGAAATTCTTAATAGAAGCCTCCATTCAGCGAAACAAAATTTAAAAAAAAAACGACGCCACCCACCCCCACCCCCTCTTCTGCTATGGATTTAACAATTTATGTAGTTCACGATGAGTTATGAGTGGCGAATCCTACAACAATTTTACAGGCGATTTAGCAAACTGAGGCCTCCTCGAAATGCTTAATAGAAACCTCCATTGGGTAAAAAAATGACGCCAAACCTCGTTGTAATTTCGCCCCCTCTGCTGCTATAGATTTAACAATTTATGTAGTTAACGACGAGATAACGATTAACAGACAAACTCTTTTTGCATCTGATTTTGGTAAACTGAGGCATCCTCGAAATGCTTAATAGAAGCCTCCATTGGGTAAAAAAAACGACACCATTGATATTGTCTCGTCGGGTTAATAAATTATTTCAACCGAATATTTGATCGAGTCCGATACGATATCGTGTTCGAGGGTCATGTAAATTTATTGTTATAAATCCATGCGGGACCGACTGAGCGTGACTAAAGAAATTTCTAAATCGATTATGATCCATATCGCCGCAACACCATGTCTGCCAAATATTTCGTAGCGTATGTGTATCAACGCCGTTGAATACAGCAAGAATATTACAGTTATCTCTGATCACTTTTGGAATCTGAGTGTAGCGTTGAGTGACATATATCACGTCAGTATTTTTGTGACGCCCCCGGGAAAATATCCTAGCTGGTTTTTTTTGATTGTCTATCATTACATCATCGTATACAACTAAATTGTTAATGCTCCCATCAAGGTCATCCACGGATGGTGCATCATTGATATCGGTTATAAACTCAATGACGTTCTCACCTTTAATTTCTAAAGCGTTTTCGTTAAAGTCTTTTAATACTTCGTAGCATCGCTGATCATCTACACTAGGATCAACTAAATACAACTTATCCGACTTCATCCATCTCATTATTAAATTGAGTAACAATTGCGTCTTGCCGGATCCAGATGGTCCGATTATAATTGCGCGGATAGAGTTTGGTAGCGCTGCATGATGCTTAACTGGCTCTCTTGTTTTTGTCGCTAAAAAATCAATTAGATTCATATTATTATAAATAAATGGTGGATCTATATTGTGTGAAGTGTAAAACGCGTACTAGCAAAAATGATGTGACGACGATTACAACTAAAAATAACAGATCAGCACTTACTGGAAGGTGTGCAACATGTGGTATGAAAAAATTTAGATTTGTTTCTATGAAATCCGGAGATGTTTTAAAAAAAACGAGGAGGTGATATTGCAGCCAAGTTAGCAAAACTCCCTGGAACCCCATGGGCAAAGTATCCAGGAGAAAAGCACCTTCCAGGATATAGCTACTGTGGCCTCGGAACACGATTAGATATCAGACTCGGTGATCAAAATCAGCCCCAACGTGGTGAAGAACCAATAAACGCTATTGATAAGGCGTGTCATGCTCATGATGTTGCATATAAAAGTAGTAATTTGCAGCACAGACATCTCGCGGATGTGAAATTAATTCATGCGTTAAATGCTATTCCTGATAAATCTTTCAAAGAAAAATTGGCTTCATGGTTGGTAAAATCAGCTATGAAAGGCAAATTGATGATGGGCGCTGGTAATTAATAATATGGAATCTATTTATTATTCTCCGAGAGGATACTGGAGGGGTAGCGCTGCAATCAGTAAACTCGCCAACGCCGCAAAAGTGAAAAAGGCCACTGAAGCTAATTGGTTATCCAAACAGGCTATATGGCAAATCTATTTACCGCGTCCTAAACAAATCAACTTCTCACATTTTGATGTTATCGTACCCAATGAAGTTCATCAAGCTGATTTATTATTTTTACCACATGACGACGGTTATAAATACGCGCTAACCGTAGTTGATGTTGCGAGTCGATACAAACAAGCAGAACCGCTAAAAACAAAGTCGGCCACTGAAGTAGCTTCTGCATTTGAAAGGATTTATCGACGAGGCCCACTACGCTGGCCAGATCTATTACAAGTTGATCCTGGCAAGGAATTTCAAGGTGTGGTTGCATCCACAATGAAACATCACAATGTCACCATCAGACAAGGGCATACTGCGCTACATCGCGATCAGGCAATTGTTTGAACGATTTAATCGGACTCTTGCTGAGCGGTTATTTGGATATCAATACGCGAAAGAATTCATCCAAGAAAAAAGATCTTGTGAATGGGTCAAAAGGTTACCAGGAGTAGTTGCAGCGCTAAATAACGAGATTACCAGAGCAATCAATATGAAACCTAACAACGCAATAAAAAGGAAGTATTGTGATGCATCCACAATGAAACATCACAATGTCACCATCAGACAAGGGCATACTGCGCTACATCGCGATCAGGCAATTGTTGAACGATTTAATCGGACTCTTGCTGAGCGGTTATTTGGATATCAATACGCGAAAGAATTCATCCAAGAAAAAAGATCTTGTGAATGGGTCAAAAGGTTACCAGGAGTAGTTGCAGCGCTAAATAACGAGATTACCAGAGCAATCAATATGAAACCTAACAACGCAATAAAAAGGAAGTATATATCACAACCACTAAAAGAAAACTTTTCTCAGCCAATTCTCAGCAATGTCACCGTGAGATATTTATATGAACCAGGAGAGCTTGAAGGTGGTAGAAAAAGGGCTACTGATCCTATTTGGAGTGTCACTACGCATAAAATATCTACTATAACACGATCAACTGGTAGACCGTCAATCTATAGATTGGATTCAACTTCCCCTCAGCGGAGGTTTACACGCGAACAACTACAAGTGATTCCTGACGATACTCAATTACCACCGCATGGTCTTAACTAGCGCCGTTGCGTCTGTTGCACTCAAGACAAGTCAACATCACATTGTTTCTGACATGACCGAGACTGTTATTTTTTCTGTCTACGGTAAATTGTCGAGGATTTTTATCCGAATACTGCCAACGCATTATACAATTGAAACTCGCGTAGTGATTATTCTGTTGTTGTTTAAGTGCAATTATTAATTCGGCATCAATATCAAATTCTCGTTGTTTTTTTGTCTTGTTGTTTATATCCGGAGTGTTTTTTTATTAATGATTTTAACATCAATATCATCCGTTGTTGTGTCGTCGTCGAAAACAATTCTTCGAAGCTGATTTATTCGCCGTACTCTGGATACTGCAAGATAGACTAAATTCGACCACTCGATGCGATTATCAACTATCCAAACAATTGTATCCGTGATGGTTAATCCCTGCGAGGAATGTATTGTTGTTACATAACCCAGCGTCCATGGCGATTTATCAGCACGCAATGCATCTTCGACAACACTGATGTCAACCAGCACAATATCATTTAACACTAGAATTTGTTTTTCTGGTTCTGACTCTGTGAACCGGCCTAGAATTTCAACTTCAATATTTTGCTTTCGTGTATCCGAGGGTCTATAACACAGCGGCGTTGGAAGTGTTGGAAATTTTTCTTTGTGTAATTCAAACAACTTTCTCTGAAGTTTGTCTCTGACTATCTTTCTACTTGCCACTACAAAATCATTTGGTCTCCATGCTTCCCAAAATTCCTCCATGGGAGTTTCAGGAATTATTTCTCTGATTATTTCACATTGGATTTTATCCGGTTGTAATCTAATTAATTTCTTGACTTCACGTAATTGTTCATCAAGTGCTCTATAGTCTGTATCGATTTCTTCATAATAGTCAACAAATCCTTTCAATCAATCATGTGAACTCCCACCGACAAATGGTGGTGGTTGGCCATGATCTCCACACATTATCACTGCTGTATTCGCGCGCAGCAAATACTCAAGAAACATGTTTAATACATCCACCGAAACAGTACATATCTCATCCCAAATAATAACCTCGGGAATGAATTTCTCACCCATTCTTTCAAGGGTCCATTCATCGCCTTTGTTTCGAAAAAAGCTGTGATAAGTACAAGCTTCAACGTTTCGTTGTTTATCTCTCGCGCTAATCTATGGGTTGGTGTCAGCACAATCATATTTGCTCGCCCTCGATATAATTCAATTGCCCGAGTCGTCTTTCCTGACCCGCCACAGCCGTTTAAATAAACTGTTTTATATCTAAAAATTGGATCAGATATCGGTGGTGCATTAGAACGTTCTGATAAATTATCTCCTTGTAAGTAACTGTTTTTAATCTCAACGTCTGCTGATTCAGAATAATCACGCAGTGTTTCCTTTTTAATTCTCCATGTACCCCAGCGCTCTTCGTCAGTAGCTTCGCCAGTAGCATCGCTACTGGCAGTGAATTTAGCCACTTCGTTGATGTACTTTTTGTCAATGTAAAATGAATCAACTGCAACTCTAACCGCAGTGTCAGGAAATCTATTTATCATTAAAAATAAATTGATACAAGCATAACCCAGCATAGACGACCTCAAATGTGTATACGGAGAACTCTAACCGTCGCTGTAAGTAACAACTGTACCCAACTTTGTTCCATCGGACAAGAAAGCGTCCTTGCGATCAACATATATGTTTTTTAGAAACTGCATCCGCGATTACAAAGTCATATTCGGTGTTATCTATAATCAACCGTGAAGAATATCTTTTATAGTCACATTTTTTCCCTCCCTGAGTGAATTTTCCAATTATTCTTCTGCCGAGATCTTTTGCTTCACTGTTTCGTTGATTAAATACCCTTTTGGACCACTCAATGATATATTCTTCGTCGGCATCAATATGTTTTCTGGATTCGTCAATTATACTATCAAGACGTTCCGGTTCTTGTAACCAGACATTACTTTGTTTCCGATGTGATATAATTGCTTCACTGACTGTCAACGAAATTAACATTTTTGTATCAATCATGAACCGTAATGACGCTACAGGCAGCCACTTCTTTTCAGACATGTGTCTACCAATCCAAATATAACAACAGCGATGAAGTCCTGCAGCGAATTCAAATGATACTACACGAGCAAAACCGGTTCAGTCAAAGTCGGGTAATGGTCCATTAATTACAACACGAGTCATTTCATGTACGGGGTGTCCAAATCGTTTAAAATACTCAGCGGCCGGCGGATTCATAACCAAGAAAACTAGCTGAATAACAAGCAACCATATCAACTGAAATGATACTCGAGGAACCTGTGGTTCCAGGGTCGTATTTTTGGTTCCATAAACCGCCATGATTAAATTCGAGACAACTAGACTCAATATCTGGCAAGAATTCAGTTCGTGTTGGTTTCCATGCATTTTTATTTCTCGCAAAATGAGCTGCAACCAATGGAATCGTAAAGCAGTTTGTCAGTAATTGTTCATCATTGTCATTGGCTGCTTCGTCGCCCATCGTTAAAAAACCATTAGCTGTTTTTTTCATTTTGTTGTGCAACGCTTCAGTGCGGTATATTTCACCATTTGGTCTTACAAACTGATCAAAAGTATCAGTGCTTCGAAGTAACCACACTGACACGGGGTCGTTTTTACTCAAATGCGCAATAGCATCGAATAGTTTTTCTTCATCTTCTCCCAAGAATTCGTTAAGTATATACTTTATTGTTCTGTTCTGTGGAAATATTGTGACCGCGGATGTCCATGAGTGTTCGTTATGATCAATAATTTTAATTGGGGATCCATTTTTGTTATATTTCGATTCATATAATACTTTTCCGGTTATCGTCATAACGGTTATTGGAAATCTCAGTGATGTTTCTAATTTTGCTATATCGCTAATAGTTGCTCCGCGCTCTTTGACTGTTAAACCCCATTGAGCTATTTTGCTACGCCGTAAATCAGTTAGTTTGTTCCCTCGGGATGCATTTGTAAAATTCTCTATTATTCGTTCTGCTACACAATTTATCCTCGTTGATTGTTTCATTGGTTTTAGTTATTTAACGGATATATCCCATAAACAACTGCTGTTTCAGGGTATGCTCGTTCAAAGTATGGTTTGTCAATTCCAGTTAACAGACCAGGCATAGAATCACGGCTAACAACGACTGTTTTCTTGTCTTTGAGAAAGAATTGGTTCAAATTTGTCTCGTATTATCTAATCACCTGATTCTAAATTGACAATCAATTTCGCTCTAAAAAAATACTTTTTACTGTCAAGTTGTGATATTATCGTAGCTGAGTTTTCGTCGTTCATGGTGGCATCAACAACGCCATCAATTCGAAATGTTGACCAGCGATGAGATGCTCCAACACGCTTGAATTCAACAGCACAGTCAGGAATTTTTTTTATCAAGCTGTTATCATTTATTGCCCGTTTAGGCACATCTTTGAGGGTTCTATCGAGATTGAATTTAATATTTTTGTAAGGCTTAATTGATGATAATCTCTCGAATTCTTCATTCATATAATTAAAGCAAGTATTTAAATAGAAAATTTATTATATAATGAATCACTGCAAATGGCTTATGATTGGATCAGCGACTCCGTGTAACAAATCATGCAGAATCGAATTATGTGGGTATCATTTACAAAGCGTGAGAAACGGTTCGAAAGGCCCTCTCCCATGCCTCCGATGTTGGATGGGCGTTAGGGGAAAATCACAATTATGTCTCAATTGTGGCGGCAAACGATACAGAGAACTAAAACGCTCCTATGACAAACGAATAAAAAATACCGTCATTGACCCCAACAATGACAAAATCATAGACCCCTCAAGACTATATTGAGAGGTTTATAATTAAAGCAAATAATAAATTAGACAAATAGTATTTTTATACAAATGAGCCAAGGCTTCAGACCTCACCCCGTGCTTGTTAATTACGAAGCTTCTCGCGATGGTGTTATTAGAAACCGCAGACTGAAGAAACCGGTTGGATTACTGAATAATCAAGGGTATTTGCTGTTTAATGTTAGAAATTAAACATATCTCTGTCACAGAATCGTATATGAATCATTTAATGGATTAATCAAAGACGGATTTGTGATTGATCACGTTGATGGATTTCCTCAAAATAACAAATTGGATAACTTACGAGTTATTACTCAAAGTCAGAATACAAAAATGGGCGGAACCGACAAACACGCAAAACAAGCAAAGAGTGTTAAATCATTTGATACACAAACTAACGAAGAAAAAATATTTCAATCAATGTATGCGGCTGGAAAATATTTCGATATTTGTATGCCTTCAGTACGAAAAGTAGCAGAAGGAATATATCAAACAGCTCTCTCAAAAAAGACAACACACAGGATACAATTTTTATATATCAAGGGAGATAAATCCTTTATGGATAAGTCCATATGACAAAGTCGCACATGACAGAGTTACCTGACATGGAGTCCATTACGATTAATTAATTATCCGTTACGATGATTTCACAAACAGACTAATTTGTAAAATCTCACCTTGTAGATCAATCAGATTATTGGACTGGTCAGTGAGACTGAAATTAATTCTCGTTAACGAATCGTTATGACATCGCATATAGACTGGATTAGTTGGATCCTTAATTATTAGAAATCCTGGAGGAGCTGTTGGTGCAAATGAATATAGAATATATCCCTGCTGAGTTTGATTTGATCGCTCGAGATTTATTTGATAGCTTCCTTCGATAACATCACATACTAAATTTAGTGCAATCACCAAGGATATATTAACGGTGTTCGGAGCGATATGCCTACCACCGCCGTTTGGGTCGTTATTATGTCTGAAGATTGTTATTTGTTGTCGTGATAATTCCTTCCAATCATCGTGGATTCTTGTGAATTCAATATCGATGGCATCACTGAGAGATTTTTTTTTAATTCATTGATGTCATACCCAGGAATTTTATGTGTTGGAATATCTTCTACGCGTATCTTATAGTATTTTGCAAAGTCTACTCTATCTTCACCATCTTCGGCATTTAATACTGCTTGAATAAGTCGTGTGTGATGTAATTCTATATCGTGTATAATTTGATTTAATATTTCAATGTATTTCACCGCTTGGGATAAATCTTGAAAACTCGCCCGTAATTTATCTAAATGATTCTATATTCTTGGTTAAAAATATCAAAATGTGTCGAGAAATAACGGAGGAAATATCCGTACCCCCCTCCCTTCTCCATTTGAAAATGCCAATTGCCTTTTTTGTATGTAATTCTATCTGTTAAAAATATATTTATAGGAATTCCTTTGGATGTTTCAAGTTTAAAATCATGATATGATCTATTGGTTGTAATATAATTGGATTTTTGTGGTTCAGGTGGTATAACAATTTCTCGTCTAAGTAGTAGTTCAGGCCAACCTAACACTGATTTGATGGAACTGTTATAAATATCTACAACATACCCGGGAGAATTTATCTCGATCGCAGATGATAACGTCGGCTCGTGAACCGTTATAGCGATTTTCGATTCTTTTCCAGTAATAGATTTAATTCTTGGTTGTAATTCGTTATTGATTTGTTCAATTTGATATGACCCCTTTGGCAACGAGACAACGTTCCAGTCTGGTTCACCGTCTTCGCGATTTTTCCACGCAAGCACGAAGGAATTATTCGGTTGTTGACCACCAAATGCTACTGATCTAATATTAGGCCAACTATGATACACTCGTAGTTTTGCCAGCGCGATTTCCTTCACTGGAATCGGAGTTGGGAAATTCAAGCTAAATTCGGGATTCGTTGATGTTATTGATATCATGCTTGTCCTCACTGGTGTTGTATTTTCTACTATTTGTTGAAGTAGTTCCTGCGGTGTTGTCATTATTATTATTATCCTGCTCTAATTTTAACATCGTTGACTTGTACAACTGAGCCATCGCTGAGAATTCACCATCTGATATTGTTGTGTCATCGAGTGACGATGAAATCATCGAAGATAATTGTGAGTATGCTGCGGATGCAATATGAAATTTAATTACATAATCGTGAAGTTTACTCTGGCTACACGATGATAATTTTTTGTGACCCCAGTTAATATACCAGCGATTGTAGCTACCGCAGATATACAGATTGGAACAACGACTGGAGCAATCATTGTAACCGAAGATAGCATTATTCCAGCAGCAGTGATTACTCCAGATACCGAGTACACGATAACAGCAACCGCGGCGATTCTTCGTCGGTATTTTTTTTATTTTTGTTTGATACTTTTCAGTGAGTGAGTTGAGTTTAGTTTGAAATTCTCTGACCTGATCATAGCGATACTGAGATGATGAAATCATCGATGTTGTCATTTTATTTTTTAACGCGTTAGTGTTTTCAATTGAAACTGAAAATCAGTTTAATTATTTACTCAAATCTGCTACGAATTCTACATACCACGTTACTGAAACACTAACCAAATTCTTATCAGTGGATGCTATCGTGAATTGTTCGGTTGTATCCTTGTCGATGATCGTTGATATCATATTGTTGACCACAAATGAACTCAACGATGATATATTAAATTGAGTCGGTGTTACTAGTGTTAATCGATAAATGCCTTTGATGGTTGCCGTGATGCTCAATTTATTGTCTGTAGAAGTCCACGCAAATGATCCATGTTGAATTGTGTATACTACGTTATTGGTTCTTTTATGAGGAATTTTTGATTTTTCAATGATTGTTATCATCCTCGAAAAATCAGTTTTAATTGCTTCGTTGAAGGTTTTCATCTCATCGATGGATTTTTTAATATCAAGAAGTTTTATATCAGTTTCATCCAGCGTGGTTACAAAAAATTTCTCGATGATATTTTTTACGAAATGATGTAAACTTATCAACATGATCTGCATATTTGGATTGAAATGCTGCAAATTCCAACATAATTTTTTTTATCTCTGTGATTCTTGGTGTGTTCACACGTGGAACGTCAAAGAAGTTATTTACAGGAGCTTCGATGTTGTTAATGATATCTTGTTGAAGTTGATTAAATTTAATTATATGATCATCATATTTATCGTTGAATGTTTTTAATGAATTCGTAACAGATATATGATTGTTATCGAGTGATAAAATTTTATCTGTAATTGTTGAAATAATTACACCGGGTTTGAGTTTACCCTGATCGGAAAATAGCGCGATTGTATTCTCTATTGCGTCTCGTTGTTTAACTAAAATATCATCAAGAGAAACATTACTGGTTTTCAATTTACCCTGACGATCTTGAAATATAACTATTTCACCTAGATCAACACTTGCTAAGTTCAACGTTTCAGCTATTTCATCTTCGATTAGTTTTTTTTACACCCTTGATTTTATCAAGGATTTCAACTCCATCAATATCGGGTTTCTTTAGCGCTGATAAAGATCGTCCCCAAATATCAATCATTGTTATTGTAGAAATCTTTTCTCTGTTTAAATTCAGCGACTGCTAGTATACTCATTCACAACTATATGAGGTGGGTTTGATTGAGGAATCTTTGATTCCTTTGAAATAGCATCAAGAACATTTAATACTTCATTGCCACATATTGGTGGGTCAATCATCGTTTGTGTTGGTAACGTTGAATACCAAGTCTTCATTTCATGAAAAGGTTTTAATTTGTTTATATGACGCATAAATTTCTTCGGAGGCGCTAATCCATATGAGTCAAAATAAATAATCCCACGTGGATCAATCGCGTATACAACCCAGTAGGTTCCAGGTCCAGAGCTGTTATCTAGATTAATAATACCGGTTTCAACATCATTTGGTTGTGCCGGTAACTGATCTTTCATAAAAACACCTGTGAAGTTTTCAATCGCGAGTTTTTTTTAGCAGCATCAATTAAATCAAAATTAGACATGGGAACCATTGATTTGGAAATCGAAGATTTCAGAACTAGTAAACCGTTCCTGGGATTCTCAAGCCGCTTCCCTTGTACCACGTGTGTGGAGTTCCTGGTAGTCTTAGGCCCTTTCCCTTTTTTTATACCCCTTTCCCGTTGCTTTCTTTAGTGCCATTCCTGCCGCGGTACCATCAGCCCCTAACGCTGCCGCTTTAGCTACCGCTGGGGAGGCCGCAGCAATCAGCGCTGGAATCGCAGCTAATAGCGGGAATATACCACCGGTTTTTATCATGTTTTTAATCGCAGTTGCAGAAAGAGTAATCTGAACACCTTTTTTGCTACAAGTGCATCATTGAAATGTTTCACTTGACGAGTTGTCAGCGATAATTTATTTTCCCCGCCATTCATTTGATTAGGTTTCAGCGTTATTGTGGTTCCACATTGCTTAGCTGATTTGGATTGTAATTTTTCTAACTGACCAGGTGTCAACGTGACAGTGATATTACTATACGACATTTATACAAACACAGATTGATCTAATTGCTATAAAGTTTCAATTACATATTTTCCACTGGTGCATCAATGATTCTCATTCGTCCACCAACACCTTCGAGTAGCATTGATTTATCACTGAGAATGACAGCAACTGCTCTATAATTAGCAATACCACCAGGACGGGTTACACGAGCTCGAAAGTGTATATCAACGACGGATTGTCTTGTTAAATCGAGATGTTCTAGCGAAAAGTAATAAATCGGATACAGATTTTTAAAATCCAACTGTGATATTTGTAGATCAGTATCAACATTTTGATCGCGTCCCATATACGACAATAGGTTATGATAAACTCGTGCAACGTGATTGTTTTCATAATTAAGTTGTATATCCTCAGATGGTTCTTGCTGTCCGTTTATTCTCAGTGAGACTTCATTACATCCAATTTGATCAAATATCATATGGGAACGTTCTTGATTATTTAATCGCGCAGTATTCTGTAGCGCAACAAATATGTGACGTGGAGATGAAATGCCCTGTTTTGGTGCTAGATGCCATGTAAGTGTACCATCAATATTAGAATCCATCGTATCTGTGGACACTGATAACCAACTCAACAATGACTTTCCTCCTTGATCCAATAATAATAGTAATCGTCCTTCTGTTGACAACGAAGGAGTCAACACTGGCATCCACAGCGATAATTTTGATAAAACAACTTTACCCGCAGCGCCGCCAGTGCGCCAGATTGCATTATCATCAGTACCCTTTCTCACTAATGCTACCGTATGCTTTGCTCCATAGATAACGTTTCTGACGTTTCTACAAAATCCAAATATGTGATGCAACGGAATCGCACATGAAAACCGTCGATGTTGTCCCTGCAACGTTGCTACTCGTGTTGCAAATCCTAGGTTGTAATTAGGAATATTATTTATGACATCAAAATCAGCAGCTGGTCTCACATACCCGGCTGGTGCTGGATTAACTGCTGTAGCTTGTGTTGCTTTTACTCTAGAATACTGGACGTGTTCGGCGTTATCAGTAATATCCTTTGCGAACATCATAGACGGACCTGCCGATCTTGTATAGTCATCGGAACATCATGCTAACCCGATTATTCCCGTGGCAATATCAACTTCACGCTCAATAGATTCGATTTCTCTTCCATCAATGAGATATCTTGCACTTTCAAATAACGCCATAATCCCGTTGTTAATAAAACCAACTCGGATAGCAGATGATACACCGTATGGTGTATCATCTGCTTGTAGAAGTTCACCTTCGATTTCGATAAAGGCTTCACATGGCAAAAAGTATTTACTGGTATCATGAACTTGAAGTTCAATTCGTGATCTAAGATCAGGTTGCACTGCGTGATAAGAATGAAATTGATAATCACGTACAGAATCATCTTTAAGTACTGGGGAATCCATATCAAATGCGCTATCAGGTACCCGTTTGAACATTTTTTATTATATATCTGCCGGTCTAAATTGTAGTCGTCGTGATTTTTTTAAACCACTTCCCGCTATCATATTTGCCGTTATATTATTCTGATCGAAAACTCTTTGATTGGAAAATCCTTCGGATTTCAACAACGAAGTCGCCAATGATGCTAGTTTTTCATCTACTGCGTTATTTATTATTTTACTAACACTTGCAGGCATCACTGCCGTAGATGGTAACAGTGATGACTGTGAAGTCATTTGTGGTTTCTTTCGACGTCGAACTAACGCTGTTAATTTATCTTTCGCGGCTGAAAACGCCTTCCCGGCAAGATCACCAACTAAATTAATACCCTTATCTTTAAAAACATCAATGGCTTTCATTGATAGTTGTTTTGCTATCGGATCTACTTTTGGAGCCATTCTTGCAAATAATCCCATTATAGTATCACCGAGACCATCTCCATAGTATGCTCGGTATTCTGGCAATCGTGAGTTTACCACATACACGCTTGTTGGTTTATCATGGTTGTAGTGTATGATCATTCCTATAAAAAATACTGGTGTTGAATTGTTGTTCGATTGGAAACTCTTCGAGTTTAATCACTATAATAACCATGATGATTTTCCACTAATTCGTCAATGAAATCTCGATATGTTGCAATATCCATGATACCACCTTGAAATAACCTCCTGCAGATATCAGCTGCGTCATTAATTATTTCCGGTGAGTTATTTCCTGCCCGTTTCTCTCCTACGAGTACTTCTAATCGTGATATGTCACTAAGAACATTACCAGGACAGCTGACGTTTAAACCACTACCTGATACCCCACTCCCAGAAAATTCCTCCTGTGTATCATCATCGTATGGGTCTTGTTTTTTTTTGTCTTGGTGTTTGGCGTTTTATTTCTTGTTGTATATATTCATCAAATTTTCTTTTGAAGGTTCTATACTCTTTCATCCTTCTATCTAAACTCCCAGTATTTATTTTATACAATATATCAGCCCATTCATTATGTGGCATTCTATAATCCGTATAATTGTCCGTGAAAAACTTCTCTTGTGAATTATAGCTGTTAGTAGCAAATGCACTTAAATTGTCCTCCTTCTCATTGAGAATTTGTTTTTTAGCGCTATCGGTAAATATATCCGCTAATTGTTTTGATTTAGGTGGTCCACTAACTAGTGGTTGTTGTTCTGAAGCGGTTATTATATCCTGAGGAAGTGATTGTAAGGATTTTTTTGTTTGTTAAGCTCTTTTTACTATTTTTTCTAACACAGGGAGAAAGGTCTCTTCTTGTTTTTTTTTCCTTGTTCAGAGATTGCTGACACTACCTGTTTCGTTGTTTTAGTTATAGGGGAAAAAGATGTTCAGAGCTTTCTGTAAAATCAGTCTGAAGACTCTGTCGCTGCTGCAATTTTTCACGTAGCGAGTCGCGGATTGGAATAAACTTTTTAATAGCGTTCAATCTCTCTCGTGCTAATTTAGTCGTTAATGTTTCTTCGATCATTATTGTAAAACCCCACTGAATTTTCAAATATGAAATCGTGAAAATCTTTGTTGTATTGCATGACTTTACAGGGGAAAAAAAGAATCCACCCACCTATAAGAATTTCATTCATGTATATGTATGTATGTATGTATGTATGTATGTATGTATGTATGTATGTATGTATGTATGTATGTATGTATGTATGTATGTATGTATGTATGTATGTATGTATGTATGTATGTGTGTATGTGTGTGTGTGTGTGTGTGTGTGTGTGCCCCTTAAAGGTAACGACGTTAATGTATGCTAGGTGACTCCGTTAAATGGTCGCGTGGGGGGGGGGGTCATTTATCATTTTTTTAATGTTACGAACTTTATAGGCTATCTCGGATCTAATCTGGTACTGTTGCCCTAATTTCTGTCTAATTGATTCAACGATACTAAATAACTGTATGAATACATTAACGTCGTTACGATACAACGAGACATTAATTGATTTTTGTATTCTTTTTATCAGAGAATACATCTTAGGTAAAACTTAACGACCTCGTTTTGATTGATCATCGATATGCTCATATTCTGATATAATGCGTTCACAGTCTAGATTTTCAGATAATACTATTCCGCTATTTTTCAAATTTGAAATTTCAACAATTATATTATTTACTTGGATATCCATTATTATTATAATATATTTTATCTCTAATTTGAAAAAAAAATAAAAACCCATTTTCGCCTTGGAATTAATTCAATTTATTTATATCATTTATAATACGGTTAATATTTTCATAATTCATTATTATAATTATTATACTTTTAATTGCAAAAATAAAAATTTTCAAAAATAAGTAACACAACATTTAGCCCCGTTATTAGGCCTTTGTGTTTTTCATAGGGTTCTTTCTATACACATGAAATTGCTTTGCATTTTTCATTTCCATTTTTTACCACTTTTCATTTCTATTTATCATTGTCATTTTTCATTTGACCCTATGACATTAATTATATGACCGTTTCTTTTGGCCGGTAGTTCATTCTGAACTACACTACGGGGCTACCCAAACGTGACAGAGAGCTAATTACATCCAATGTTGTTATTTATTTTAACGTCCATTGTGTTTCCATGGGCGTCACGGGGTGGGGGTGGGGGGTCTGTTTACATTCAAGTTACGAACTAAAATGCAACCCATGAATCGAATCCATGGTTGCATAGTTGGAAAAAAAAACCAACCACGTCGCCGTGGATTTGATTTATAGGTTGCATTTTAGTTCGTAACTGGAATGTAGACAGAGGGGTATATATATATATATATATATATATATATATATATATATATATATATATATATATATATACTGTAATTACTCACACCACACAGTACAGTCAATGCTGTACAAAGTAATACTATTTTACCCAATTCATTGAAACAGAATTTAAAAAATATAACTAATTGTAAATAACTTCATGTTTGATTTGTTTGCAAACAGATAATTCCACGTTTATTCACTCTACGAGAATGATATACGTAGGTAATTATTCACCACACACACGCGTGGGTATTTTACTACAGTCAATGCTGTACTATTTTACCCAAAAACAGAATTACAAATATAGCTATTTGTGTAAATAACTTCATGTTTGATTTGCTTTTGCAAATAGATATGGGACGGTTTATAGTAATATCTAGTGTTGGGAATCCTGCCGCTATATAACAACAGTCAATCGTGGGAAAAACCAGTACAATCACGTGATAGCGTATATATATATATATATATATATATATATATATATATATATATATATATATATATATATATATATATATATATATATATATATATATATATACACATTCCAAACTAAAACAGCCTTGGGCTCTATTTGTAGAACATGACTCGCGTAAGATTTCTTTTGATCATGGTCGTTAAGGCCTCAGTTTGCTAAATCGCCTGTAAAGTTGTTGTAGGATTCGCCACTCATAACTCGTTTTTTTTTTAAATTTTGTTTTGCTGAATGGTGGCTTCTATTAAGAATTTCGAGGAAGCCTCAGATTAACTCGTCGACGCTTCTAAAAATGTTGTAGGATTCGCACCCTCTGCTGCTAACTACTAAGACGCCGGCGTTTTCTGCACAGTATAGACTTCTAAAAATATTAAGATAAACTGAATGAAATGTTTAAAAAAGATTAAGTAGTATGGATTCTTAATTAAGAGGAGAAAACTGGATATAATAAACCAAGACAACATTCCTTTTACAATCCCTTTTTTAAAATGGTTTTCTAGATTTTATCAAGATTAAAAATCAGAACCTGTTTACACCACAGCAGAATAAATTTGTGTCTTCTTCTGCTGAGGTTCGTGTAAATGGCCAACATGTTTAGCTCCCTGCAACATATACATCAAGCAACTGCCAATCTGTCACTTGCTGCATCAACGCCACATCAGCGGAATAATAATGTGGTGGACCGTATGATGTCAACGTCAGCGTTGTTGTGATATACACTGATTGGTACTGCCACGTTTTGCACTCCTATAAATGTTGCAACTCAGTCGGCAGTGTGATGTCAAAACCAATCCAAATTTGGCAGTGCATACATTCCGACTGCAGCTGATATCACTATCAAAATCAAACAATTCATTTTAGAAGGTCAGTACATTGAGTCGCTAAGCTGATAGGAATTAGCAGACCTTGAAGATGCAAATTAATATTAACCAAGCTTCTCCCGAAATTAAACTGGCACCTAGTCAGAAGAAAACCACTCTTTCTTTTACCTCTTTCCTTTAACCAGTGGATCTTTCATTGGAATAGGTTCGTAACAATTCTCTAGGAAAGTAAAATAGTATCAATTGCAGGTTTATCTTAAGCTATGGAAAATATCTATGTTTTAATTATACTGCAGACTGTCGGCATAAGTGAATGATAAGGATTATTTCCCGTCATCAACGATCAAGTGAGTATTCCGCTAAGACGGAACATAACTAGTCGCCCATGCACTCAGTGCTAAAGCGACTTTAATTCAAACAAGACAAGTCAGTCTAGCAGCTAATTGTAATCGCGTTAAGACATCAAACCAGATAGGCTACACATTTGGAACTCCAGGTCATTTGGGATACGCTCGTTGTCTTGTGAACGAACTGTCTATGGAGAAAATACAGGAAGCAATAAATCTTAATGAACAAAAAAGCAGGAATAGGAAAGTGCAGTAATACCCCATCTGATGATAAGGCAAACCTATGAGGTGAAGCCTGTTGTGCGCCACTTACTGCAGGAGAGAGTCGCTGTCCCTCAAGTTGAGAAGTGGGACCTGGATTTGGAGCAATATCAGGAAGAATATGAGCCTCAGAGAGACACAACATTAACAGGCACATTGTAGAGTGGCGAGGGAGTCTTCAGAATCTGACAAACGGGAGATTTGCGGGCAGAATCCACAAGACCCCATCTCAGCACTCCTCAGAACCATTAGCCGACGAATATATGGAGGCAACGATGTTTATGTAGAGCTCTACGCGGAAGGTGTGGACATTAATCAGGTATTCAAGTCAACTAGAACACTGTAACTAATCACTGCCCCATTTAGGTCAGCCACTTGCAACACTACTCCCATTTTCCTCAGTGTCCAATGTCGTGATGTGATCCATGGTAAAATTACGTTTGACCCCATACATTTTAGGTCAGTTAACATTACCCTTCCCGTTTGACCAAGAGACACATACCATTACTTGTGTTGCTTTCACAACCACCACCGATGCAATTACAAAGACGCTAGAACATCTTGCCATCATTGTTAACAGGTGCCTTAAAGAGAGGCGGCAGAACAAAAAACTAATGCCTCTCAAGATATTTGACAATTGAGGGCCTTGGTGGGGAGAATAAATACCAAATCCTTATGCTTCTTCTCAATCTGCATTATGCCAGCCAAAGACGAGGATCGGGTAAAAATAATTATTGAGAGTTAAGGTTTCATTCTGATTTTTTTACTTTTGGTGCAAAAGTATATCTGGCCACATTTAACCTATCAGTCCCGAAGACTACCACCTTAAGTATTTGGGTACACTGGCTATTCTTGGGACAGGACTAACTTTGCTTTAAGTTAGTAAAATATACACAGCCGACTACAGCCATTGTTGGGAAATACACGGTTAAATAGACTCGTTTTATGTGGGAAACCACTTGCCTGTTTTTTCTTCAGCACCAGTTAGTATAGCTGATTTGACAATTTTTGATGTTTTTTCTTTATTTCATTTGTCACTGTGTCATGTACCATGTTAGATGTGCCAGCTATGCTGAGGTCTCGGCTCTTACTGTAGAGAGATACGGACATATTGGTTGTCAGAGGGAAGTTGACATATGACTTTTTGGCTTGTAGCCTGTTTAAGGGTGTCAGGTTACTCTCGGGTTATGAACATAATTCGTATAGTATTGTATAAGCCCAACTTGTCAAATGGTAGGTGTTAAGTCCCACTTTGTCAAGACGTATTGTACAACATATAATAATAATAATTATAACCCACTCTCTTTTGATACGCGTTATCTAAGAGATGACCACCCTCAATATAATTGCCCGGTTCAAGTATGAGAATTGATAGAGTAAACATGGAGCAGGTATATTGAACAAACAACTACGAGCCCCCGTAAAAATAAACAAACAATTTAATCAATTACATACACAATTATTAAACTTCCTTTTATTAGGAATACACGCTGTTTAGAAATACAACTTTCACCGAATTACAATAAAATTTGAAATAGATTTGAAGAAAATAGCCGATCTTTTACTGATAGTTTAAATCATCATAGGATCGAGTGGTACAATCTAAGTCAATGCCTTGTTCGATTTTCATAACATGCTGTTTACTCGATCCCGTCACTGTTCAATTCAATGTTGTTCTAGAAAACTCCTTTTCTCCAGGAAATTTGCACCTGTAGATGTTTCCGCTCGATTCCGGACATGTCCACTGTATCATGCGTTCACTGCAATTTCCGTTTCCAATTCCTTTTCCAAAGTTTACGTCGCAATTCACGTAACTTCTCGATCTTCCCAAAATCTATGTTCTTCCTTTCAAACGAAAATTAAAACAGCTTAAGTCTCTCGTTACAATGGTTACATTTGAGACTCTCCATTATTCCCGGTTCAAAAAGTCGGCTAGTAATTAAACTACACATGTCCTTAAATGAATGTAGTTACACAAATTGCGAATTATCCATCAAGGCTTTGAATTCGGTCCCCGCCTTAATTTAAATAGCAAACAAATTGAATACACTGTCGCTAAATCATCTATGGAATCAAAATTCGGTGAATTCACATGTATTCTCGTAACCCATTACCAATGTAATACATTCAATTCTTAAAACATAATCATTATTCATCCAAAATGATAAATTCAAGAATTAACGTAACACTTCCTATTCATAACTCAAATACTGTTTTAAATTAACCCTGCGTAATTCTTAACAAAGAATTAAGGTAAGAATTCATAATTCAAAAGCACATTATTATACAAATGTATCAAATGACATCATACAAGAACTTCAAATTCATAATACAGAACACATTATTATACAAATGTGTCAAATGAAATCATGCGGACCTGTAAATTAAAGCAAACATCATATAAATTGCACCAACAATATACATGGAATTGTGATAGTACCTTTGTGTTTTGGTGTGTCCGTTTCTTAGTTTGGCGGTTTTTTCTGGATCACGATTTCTTAAAGGACGTATTTCTCTCAAATAACATCCGGAGTCCTTTCTAAATAATTCTACCCCTGGTTCTCTCTCTTGCAGAGAAACTTTCAAGACTAACATCTAATTTAGCCCGGCCGATATTATGTCCAACGAAATTTTCGTGTGAAAACACACCCTTTATTTAACCGTGACCAATCAGAATCAAATGTGTTTTCTCCCGCTTTTCTCTAAAAGTCGCTTACGTCATGATCAATATGACATGCTTGTTTTTAAGTAAAATTTTCTCAACTTTAACACTTCTCGTGAAAAATGAAACTTTAAAATGTCGCTAGCAATCATTCTGGTTCCTGAGTAAACAAGGTTTAATTAGTATAACGGTCGTACTCTACTTTACAGACCCCACTTTGACACGGAGTGTCTTCATAAATCCAACTAATGGTTTGCTGCCCACAGCTAATGTTTAATCAATAGATTTCGTGAAATTTGCCCCTTCTCATAGGGCTCTGTCACGGAATTGTATAAATCCTTTTATTTACTAAATACATGTTCTATAGTTTCCTTTTTGGGAAAAACGATACCCGAGGGTGATTAATGTATATTGTAGTGGATTTCGAAAAAGTGAGGTCGGTCCATCTTATGCCGCACGTGCAAAGTGCTTTTGATGGGAAGAATTGAATGCTTCCAGTGCACAGACGATACCGTGCATAAATACCCCACCCTAGGTAAAGATCTTTGCAGTAAGTCTTGTCAGTGAACGGGTCTGCTATAAGGAACTTGCACATCTTTAGCTGTAGAGGTAAGTTTATTAATTTCTTCTATATAAGATATAGCTATCGTACAAAAACGGATTTTTTTGTGGGATGTTTTGTAGCTTTGGTTACGCAGTATAAGGCACATACATGTACTTATAATCTGATTTTGGGACTTAGCAAAGGATTTATATAAGTAATATAGGCTATGTAAAGTGACAAATTTTTCGTCGAATCTATTAAATAACTCTTAGTTCTAGCCAGCAGCCATTTGTTAGGTTTATGGGACATTCTGCACAGAAAGATACTGGTATAATCGGTTCACCCAATTAACTGTGTTTGTTTAGAGCAGTACTGACCGAAAGTGACCTTCTGGAAGGGGCATTTTCTCACGAACATGTCAGGGTTTGATTTGAAACAGACAGGGTTGTTATTTAAAACCAAAGCGTGGCATCTTGACACGCTGATGAAGCGACTTTTAAAGGAAAGAGCGAGAAAATATGTTTGTTCTGATTGGTCACTGTTGAATAAGGGGTGTGTTTACACGAGAAAATCTTTAGAATATTATATCTACTAGTTAAAATTTACTTCAGTCTTGAAGTTCCTCTGTTACAAAACACATTACATAAAGAAGGCGACATTATATAGATCTAAACTAAAGGGGGGCTTAGCCTTACCTACCCCCCCCCCCTTAATAAAATGTAAAAACATATTAAATAGGCTTAAACGATTAAATAATACACCACTAACACCATGGGAAGCACTATACATATTTTGGCTAGGTTTTGGAATGAGAAACAAACAAGACATATACACGAACAACAAACTAGTTAAAAAAATAGACGCACCACATTTATATAGAGGGATCAAGGAAATTTTATATAGATATAGGGACAACAAAGAATTATGGGCACTAAACAAAGACAAGGTATACGACTGGCTTTTGGAATCAGAATCAATAAGGAACAAATCAAAGATACAAATAGAGAACCCACATGTTAACTGGGACAGTTTGGAGGCATTGGTCCGGCATTAACTCGTTTAAGGTACAAAGCATCATGTACACGTACCTCCACAACGCTAACAGGCGAAGTGGCAATTAAACGTAGATTAATAAAGACCATGGTTAGCTGCCCTCTATGCAAGAATGCCCCATATACAAAGTACCACACAATTACCCAATGCGACGAAACAAAGGGAGAAAGGATCAAACTGATAATGGAAATAATGAAGATAGACAAATATGACAGACGTCAATTACTCTTCTTAGACGGAAACTTCAATAAACAATTGGTTAGACTAATAACAGACTATATTACGAAGACGCTTATAAGATGTGGACCCCTAATGAAGGTTAAGGAAAAATATTTAAAGTTAATTTAAAAATCTTATTTCACTTATTACTAGAGAAAAAAAAAAGAAAAAAAAGGACAAAAAAAAAAATAAATTATTTTAACAAAAAAAAAAAAAAAAAAATCGTTATTATGAATTATTTAATTATTTAATTAATACACAATGTACTGTGAGGGGAAAGTACACATGAGGACGCCATAGGGCTATATCACATGGCGCTACGCGAAGTGAGCAGGCCTGTGGTAGAGTTTGGAAAAGTACCCAATTATGAAAAGTTTTTTTCTTATTACTCTATCTACTACACTCTATCTTCTCTGGATTCTCAATCCATACTTTTACTACCCTGTCTATATCCCGAAATAGACATGGGTTCTGCTTAAGGACTTTAAAAAAATTTAGATCCTTTATTAATATTTAATTATAAATAAACAATAGGACGGACAAATTGAGGTAGGATCTGTACAGCCAAATAAATTTGTACAGATCCTCGCTCAAGGCGTCCGGACCTAGGAAACTAAATATTACTAGATAAATGGAAGAACATTAAATATTTAAATAATACGCACTTCCATTTATACAAATTCTAGAGAAATTTTTTCAATAATAAACTAAAAAGAGGTACGATAATGTCTTTTAATTAGTAAAGACATAAAAGTAAGACAACTGGTGCAAACTTGAAAGAAATGGCTTTCCTTAACATAAACACAAGGTATATACCTTATATAGCAAACAGACATATAGCACTAACACAATTAGCAAACACAAGGAAATAGGAGACCACTAGCCATGGTCAAAAATCAAATAAATAAAGTAGACTACTAGAATGGGTAGATCAAATCCCTTCTAGTAAGGTTCTACTGCAAGAACACTAGGGATCTTATAAATACCCTAAATCAAGCTTATAACCCCGATGGGGAAAACTAAATGGAACTTAAATAAAAAATAAAAAAGAAACAAACAAATAACATACTTGGGGGAATACATACACACATAAAAACTTTTTACTTTTTTTTATTAAGGGGGGGGGGTGCATCTGTCTGGTGCACCCCCCCAAAAATGAATTTCCTCTGCAAGAGAGGACATTGTAGTATTATTTTTGGAATAAAGGCTCCCGAGAGTATTTTTGAGAAGTACCTTCGAGATCAATAGATCAGAAAAGACCGCCAAAATCCAACCGTTAAAAGACGCACCAAAAACACGAGGAAGGACGAAAATAGTTTTTATTTGGAGAGACGTGCAGTACCAAATAGAGGACGTACAAAGAATAGTGGGAAGTAGAAGTTGCGAGGGGCATACATCGATACAGAGGAAAAGTCTGAGTTCGAGCAGAACATCCACGAGGGAAAAGTATCTCGAGAGACAGGAACCTCTGGGTCAACATTTGAGTGAGCAGAGAACGCAGTTCGATAAACAGGTCATGAAAATCGAACAACGCGGAAGAATTTAATTGAACACTAGATTCTCTGATGAAGTTAACTATCAGTAATAGAACAGCTAATTTGTTCAATTCTAATTTCGATCTATTTGTAATTCGGTGAAAGTTTTATTCTAAAAACCACGTGTATTCCGAATGAAAAGGAATTTCACTGTGCATGTCTTTGATTAAAATTGTTTATTTATCTTTACGGGGGCTTGTAGTTTCTTTGTTCAATATATTAACTCATAGTATCAGCGGGGAGTGGGTTAGAGTGTTCTTTTTATAAATTGTGCAATACCTTTTGACTAGTGGGCTTGTACAATATTATACGAATAACGCTCATGACCCGCGAGCCTGCCACAGGCTACATTTTTAAGAAGTGTTTAGTGTAACAGGATTCGTATCGAGCAGGGTTAGGTTTGCTTCTGAACTTGATGTTTTGTAATTATTGTGCCGGTGATGTAATTTGTATAACTTACCGTGTATATCGTTATCACGTCTTTATGCCTGTGTCGTATATAGTACACGGTGTTGGATATGTTTGCAGCTGTCCGTAGTGTCCGGAGTGTGTAAAGCTCTGTAGATCCGTCCAGAGTGTTTGGAGCGTCTAGACCAGATTGACACGAGCGGTCAAGTTATCAAAGTGAACGAGGTCGACGATGTGCAAGCTGTAAAGCAAAACACACTAATTAACTGTAGCAGCCATGGAGCTGAAATAAAGTGTGCTGGTGCCGCTACCTATATTCTTACATATAAATTTGTAGCCGTGGGCTAACTTGGGGTTCGTAAGACCCATCGTATCTTTCGGGACTGTAA